>JAMYXO010000240.1:0-59818 GCA_033310375.1 Conus canariensis | reverse complement strand
CGTGACATTTTTTAAAACAACGTATTATTTTATTTCCAAAACAATGTGCAGGTTATCACATTTCACGACTTTCCCTGTTTTATCTGTGATCTTTATATTAAATGATCTGACCCTCCCACAAGCTAATCTTTTAAACTGTAAATTAGGGAATTGTATAATTTCATAATCGCAATATGCAGCTTTCCCTGATGGAAGAGCTCTTAAAACAGTTGAGGGCCTTCCATCATATAAGTTTTCATCAGTGCTCAGCTCGTCCAAATGAACATAGAGTAATGAATGTAATCCAAGATCGAGCGGATATTCTCCCTCATAAGTAGTTTCGTCTGGTGTAACCACAAATCTATAATTGTCAGTTGCAAAGCCTAACATTTTAGCTAGCTCTACATCAAAAATGTAATGGTCTACTTCTTCTTCTTCAGGTTTGAATGTAACATTGTTTTTAGATTTGCATTGTTAAGTTTGAGAGTAATGTTGAAGTTACTCATTGCTTCTTTTAGCGAGCAAAACCCGTAATAACCATCAGGTATGGTTAACTGGCTAACTAAGCTTCTTCTATTGTTAATTTTTACAATCTTATTATTTTCCTTGGATTCACTTATATTAAACCATACGACTTTGTAAAAAATTTCATGGAGTGCAACCCTTTGGGTTCCGCATTCATTATCAATAGCATATTCTAAAAACGAAGGACTGTCTTGAGTTGTTATTGTTACAAACATTTTTAAAACAATTTAAAAATGAGTGCATTCAAATATACTAATGCAAAATATTCTGTTGGGCCGCACTACAATCTTAAAAATATAACAACTGACACCCTTGACATTTCTGTGACTCAGACTGACGCCTTTCAAGTAAAGGTTAGTACTCCATTGAACAGATATCTTAACCCTCCTATTAAAAACGACTACATCCCGAAAGTGTGGTTCAGTCATCCGATGCAGTTTTATCAGAACCAGTTAAACTTTGCTGTGTTTTGTGCATCAACTGGGTGTGGAGTGTCGTATGCTGATCATTTAAATCATCCTGATCCTTTGGTGAGGTCAGTGTATAGATTTCATTTTTATTACACCTTCAGACGTATTTTATCTGAACTGCAAGCGCCATTACCAAATGACAAAACGTTTAATCCATTCAGCAACAGAATAGATTACAAGGCTTTTGAAAGGATCTGTAACGAATTTGATATTGACCCAAAGACAGACTTTAGACAAAAGTTGGATCTTAATCATGGTTTAGGCACCCTTTATTTTTGGGGCGTGCACAGAAAGTATAACTATGATTGGAATCCTCCTTACACATCTTTCTCTTCAGGCACAACTGTTCACCTCGGGTCCATAGAGCAAGAGCATAAAAAAGCTTGGACAACATTTATTTTGGATACATCTAAGGGCCTAACTAGAGCGGGAATAGAACGAATAAACGACTCTATTCGTACTTATGTTTGGTGTTTGCTAGGTTCGCAAGCACAAACGAGATCAAACATAATTGATCCTTCTACTGGCTTTGACGCCCAAAAACAATATTTAGCAAATTTAGAGGATTCTATTAATTCTGCAATTGATTTGCCTTCAAGTATTAAAAGGTACCAAAATGTTTTACAATTTGCAAGATCGAAAGTAGACTTTGCTGTCGGCACTGGTTTATACATGCTGCCTTCTGACCTCAGACTCCAGATAGGAACAATAATAAACTATAATAATGAAATCCTTGTGGCTGGTAAAGAAGAGAAGGTCGGGAAAAACGACATAAATTCTGAGCCAGTACAAACAATAAACAAACAAGCCCCCTCAAAACCCCATCCAATACTCCCCTCAAAACCCCAACCAATCCCCATGGTGAATAAAAGCTACCCCCATGAATATGAAAAGACGGCACTTGTTATTGGATTAACTGCCCTAGGATTACTTGGTCTTTATCTTACTATAAAGTAACCCAACTATTAAGACAACTAATGCCCATAAGTGCTCAGCCATAAAGCCAACTACTTTACTTGCGGCAGACAAAAGCCAGCTAACGATCCCTCCTATTATACCAGGCAAAGAGTCTATTGCCTTACTGGCTAATTTTTTTAGTAAGTTTGCAAGATGATCGAGTTGTTTTTTTACCCATGATTTATCTGATGGTGGTCCTGGTGGCACTGCTCCCCCACCACCGCCGCCTGTAATAGCCAACACCAGTGTACTTATTGCAAATCCTAAGGCTGTTATAACACTTGCTAATGTGACGCCTTGCTCTCTAAACAGTGTTCTTATTCGTTCTGCTAGTGTTGTGTCTTCATATAAAATTCTTTGGATAGTTTCTCTTATTCTGCTCACTTGAGTTCGTAATTGTTCTCGGTTATTAGACAACACTTCTAGTCTTGCTGATCTCTCTTGTTCAAGATCTTTTAGTCTTTGTGTTATTCTTTCTTTAACACCAGGTCCTAAGTTGTGGTCATCAGCCTCAACTAGTTTTTCTTTTTCTCTTTTTATATGCTCATCTAGTTCACCCAGTTTTGCTAAACTGTTTGTTAATTCGCCTCTGATGCTTTTCAAAGCATGATCAAGGGCCGTTATTTCTCTCATAGGTAGCGGCGGATCGTGCATAGTTTTTAATACTGTTTCTTCTGAAAAACTGGTTTCTATTATTTCGTCTGCTGTTGGGCTTAAATCTTTAAGGGGTATGTTTTGTATTTGGTTATCTGTTGGGAGTTCTTGTAGTGTGTTTTGAAGTTTAGCAACTGCCTCACTGTCTAATCTTCGCGGTTTAGCAATGCCAAGGCGATTTTGATCGCTCACACTGAGCCTTTGTCTAATTGTAGTCTTTGCTAAAAACGTTGATGGGTCTGGTTTAGATGTAAGCTGTACAGGTTGTCCTTGCTCGTTTTTAAAAATCAAATGGCCATCTTTTGTTTCAAAATCATTAGGGTCTATAAAATCAGGAGGTTCTTGGCCTAAACTTTGATAAAATGATTTGACCTTACTTTCTGTTAATTCACGCCGCAATGATTGTAATGGATGTGTCAAAGGCGTCATTTCACTCATGTCGTCTCCAGGATCAAAAACATCATAATCTTCTTCTGCCATGTTTTTAAATAATTAACTTTTTATTTTGTTTTATAAAAAAAATGTCACAAGCATATGGTTCGATTCTTGACCCGCATAGAAGACTGAAAGAGCCCTTTGGCGTGAAGGGAAATAAACAGAATATTATTGTTCCAAATAATCCATCTACTATTGATTCAGATCAGATTCTTACTGTCAAATTTCCAGACCTAGGAGCAGATGAAGTGATTGTGCCGGGATCTGCACAGCTTACTTTCAAAATAGAACTCGAATCAGCAACAGACGCAAACAGGACAGTTGTACAGAATCTGGGACGGGCAATCGTTAAGAAAATTTCTATAAAACTTGAGGGGCAAGAAATATTTTCTTTACACAATGCAGACATATTTCTAATCTATTGTGATCTATGGCTAACCGCGAATGAAAGGGCCGATCTTGCGTTTCAAGGAATCGAAAATAACGAAGCACTAAAACACAGAATAGACGCCGAAGATGCTAAAGCCGGCAACAAGTATGAAGCTGTAAGTTTTGCTTATGGAAATCGCTTTTCCATACCCTTAGATTTTGAGTTGTTAAAAGCGCATGCGCCATACTTTCAAGGAGCATTAAAAGACAGATTGTCATATGAACTAACTTTTAATGAATACAAACGTGTCATTAGATCGACAGACACTGATTCCAAGTACAGCATTTTCGACATCTCGTTAGAGTTTGACATTGTTAGCAACCCTAACTTAGCAAGGCTGATTGAGCAACAATATCAGTCAAAATTAGCAATATATTACGAAAGAGTGATTCATCATACTAAATATCCTAAAAGCAGGGCAGACACTATATGGAACTTTAGTTTTAGTGCCGCAGCAAGATCCCTTAAAGGTATTTTATTGCTGTGTGAAGATGAAGAACCATTCAAAAGACAAAGTGAAAAATTTATCAATCCTAAAATAACGAAAGTACAATGTTCAATTGAGGGTAGTCCTAACCAAGTCTACGGTAGCGGGCTTAAACCTTATCATCATTTTGATGAAATAAGAAAATTGTTTGGAGGCGGGAGGTCTAGAAGTCCAACAGTAGACCTTGTGTCTAAAGATCTACACCTTCACAGTGTTAGACTTGATGAATATTTAACAACGAAATACGGTTTATGGATTGACCTAAGGTCAACAGAAGATAATCAGTTGCATGGGAGTGGGAGAACAGTTAAAGACGTAATAAACATTCAAATTGATAAAGAAAAAGAGAGTGATAAACCACTTAATGTACATTTGTTTTTAATATATGATGCGCAGCTGAATATTCAAGATAACAGATTAAAAGATATCCAATACTAAATTATTTTTATTTTAAAAAAGCATGTCTGTTACGACTTATCCAAAAGTGCCCAAAGAAGAGAACTCTGCTGCTGTAGACATAAAAACTTTCAGATTAACCAACATTACACAAATGCAACAAAAACTAGAGCAGGACCTTTCAAAATACAGCAAAACCAAACGAAGGTATTCTGCTGTCTTTAATGCTGTTACATATGTTAATACTGGAGCATCGACCGCTAGTGCTCTATCAGCAGGAACAAGTGTAGGTCTCTTAGCAACAGGCGTAGGTGCGCCGGCAGCTTTACCTCTAGGTGGTGTGTCTTTAACTCTTGGCCTGTGTTCATTGGCTGTAAGTGCTGTCAGCAAAAAAATAAAAGCTAAACTCCAAAAGCACACAGCTATGGTTCAACTAATAACAGCTAAACTTAGTTCCTTCAAACTGACAATAAATAAAGCACTTGCTGACTCAAACATCACGGATGAAGAATTTAGTCGCCTACAGGCTGATTTTGAGGACTACAAAAGACAAAAGTTTGATCTTCAAAGAAAGGCAAGGGCAACTTTTTCTCAACAACCAGACACCGACCAGATAAAAAAGGAATGTTTAAAAAAAGTAAACGAGACATTAAACTCTGTTCTAAACAGCTCACATTAACAACCCCAAAGGGCGTTTATACTTTAGTTTATGAGTCCAAGCACAAAAAGACCGTTGATATTGATTCTGATTAACTTTTATTTTTTTGATTTAAATAAATATTTTGAGTTAGAAAAGAAGCTCAACATGGATAAGATATATGAAGGTTCAGATGAATTGTTTGAAGCAATGCTCGAGGAAGAGCGTTTGTCAAAAGCTTTAAATGAGGTCGTTTTAGAAGTTATTGATCCAACAAAGGTACAGGCAAGCGTTGTACATGCTATTTCTCAAGTTCCAAGTAAACTAACAATAAACCCTCCAGTTAAAGTAAGGGTAGTTGTTTTAATCGACTATATAACAATAAACGAAGAAAATCTAGAAGTCTGGGTCTCAACTAAACAGCAGACTATTCTTTCTCATAATGACTTAACACCCGGTTGGGCAGATCAACTTCTTACACAGTTTAATGAAGCCTCTGAAGCAGCTAAAATGAGAGGCTCTGGTTGGTCAGAGGGTGAAGTCCTAGACATCAGATTAAGACAGGCTAAGTATGAGCCGATTGTAGGCAAGTCTTACATTCCACTGCCTCCAACATTAGTTGCAAAGAAAGCAGTTCTGAACATAAAGAATTCAGACGACAAATGTTTTATGTGGTGCGTTCTTGCTAGGCTGCATCACGTTGCCAAAAATGCAGAGAGAGTATCTAACTATTTACAGTGGGCCAATGATCTTAACTTTAATGGCCTTGAATTTCCTATGGCTGTAGACAAAATTGATCAGTTTGAAAAACAAAATCCACCAATAACTGTTAATGTCTACACATGGTCTGAAGAAACCAACCTTCTGCCAATTAGAGTGTCAAAGAACAGTCCAACAATAGGCGAACCAACCAGGAGTCATGTAGACTTACTCCTAATGCAAAGCCTTAATGGGTTGCACTACACTCTAATACGCACAATGAGTAGATTACTAGTGCATACTACAAAACAACATAGCAAACAAGAATTTTGTAGAAAATGTTTAACAAGAATTCCGTCCGTTCAAGCTGCGAGCGAACATATAAAACATTGTATTAGCCCAGTTGACTGTGATACAGAACTAATTACGCCCGGAGAAGGCAGTAAAGTTAGTTTTAAGAACTGGAAACGGTTGCAAACTAGTCCATATGTTGTTTACGCAGACTTCGAATCACTCATTGTTCCTTATGAAGGACCAACCCCACAGAAACTTCCTAAAACAGTCTTAATGAGTAATCATCAGATTTGCTCATTTGCCTTCATCATTGTTAGGTCGGATGGCGCCCATTCAAAGCCAGAATTATACAGAGGACCAAATGCTGCAAAATACTTCTTAAAACGCATGCAGCAAGTGCGTAATGCCTGTTCTAATAATCTAAACTTATCTGAAATCATAATGACGCCTGAAGACCAACAACAGTATGACTCAGCCACTCACTGTTGGATTTGTGGGGCGGCCTTGGTTGCCACCGCAGAGAATCCAACAGTAAGAGACCATGATCACATTAGTGGAAAGTTTAGAGGAGCAGCACATAACAAATGCAATCTTCAACTAAAGTTTGAACCAAAGACATGGAAGCTGCCTATATTCTTTCACAACTTGCGAGGTTACGACTCTCACCTTATAATGCAAGCAGTAACCAGCGACTTCAGGGTGTCATGCATTGCGCAGTCATCAGAAAAGTACATGTGTTTCACTTTAAATAACATGTCTTTCTACGACTCTATGCAACACATGATGGGTTCATTAGAGTCACTGGCTATGTCCTTAAAGTCCTGCCCAATAACAGAAGAATATTTTGACCCAACTCTTGTTAGAAAGGGCGTTTACCCTTATGAGTACATGAACAGTTGGCAAAGGTTTGACGAAGATACACTTCCGCCTAAAGGCGCGTTCTTTTCTAGTCTCAGAGGAAAGGACATCAGTGATTCTGATTACCAGCATGCTCAAGATGCGTGGCAGAAGTTAGAGTGTAAAACGATGGGAGACTATCATGATTCCTATTTAATGGCGGATACCTGTTTGTTGGCGGACGTCTTTGAAAATTATAGGAAGACCTGCATGAAACATTACAGCCTGGATCCCGCGCATTACATTTCTGCGCCTGGGATGAGCTGGGACGCTTTCTTAAAATTTACTGGAGTACAAATTGATTTATTGTCTGACCTGCCAATGCTTCAGATGATTGAAAACGGATTGCGTGGGGGAATCAGTATGGCGTCGCACCATTACTGTAAAGCAAACAACAAATACTTGGACGACTATGAACCAAGTAAAAGGTCTAACTATCTCATGTATTTAGATGCAAACAATCTGTATGGATGGGCAATGGCGCAATCACTTCCATTACGCAACTTTAAAATGTACACAGGACTCAAAGACATTCAAAAGTTTTTAAAATGGCTACCTACTCTAGAAGCTGATCGTAAAAGAGGTCTCATTCTAGAAGTTGATTTAGAATATCCTCATGAACTTCATGATTACCATAATGACTATCCATTAGCGGCAGAAAGTCTAAAAGTGTCAATGACAGAACCACCTAAACTTGTGCCTAATCTTCGTGACAAAAAAAATTATGTCTGTCATTACAGACTTCTTCAATTTTATTTAAGACATGGTTTGAAGTTGACAGCTGTTCATCGTATAATTGCTTTTGATCAAGAACAGTTCATGAAACCATACATAATGAAGAACACTGATCTCAGAACTAAATCCACAGATGCTTCAGAAAAAGACTTTTTCAAGTTGATGAACAACAGCTGTTTTGGAAAGACTATGGAAAATCCGCACAAGCGTAAAGATGTTAGATTGGTCACCAGAGAAAACGTTGCAATTAAGTTGACTTCAAAACCTAATTATCAGGACTTCAGAAGATTTCATGATCAGCTTTTTGGCATAATGATGAAAAAAAAAGAAAGTCAAATTGGATAAGCCCGTTTTTATTGGGTTTACTGTTTTAGAGCTGTCGAAGCTTTTGATGTTAGAATTTCTTTACGACTACTTTAAGCCCTTGTATCCTGAGTCCAAAGTACTTTACACAGATACAGATTCCTTTGTAATCGACATCCCTACTGAAGATATCTATAAAGACATGGAATTAGAAGTAGCTAAAGGGCATGCGGGATGGTACGACACATCTGATTACCCTAAAGATTCGCCTTTGCATTCAGATATTAACAAGAAGGTTTTAGGTAAGATGAAGAATGAATTATCTGGTGGTGTGATCAAGGAGTTTGTTGGTTTGAGGTCGAAAATGTACAGTCTTTCAAGCCAAAAAAAAGTTGTTAAAAAAGCAAAGGGAATATCTCGTAGTGTTGTGCAATCAAGCATATCCCATGACAACTATAAAAAAGCATTGTTTGACAATAAGACTTTTCATCATGACAACGTAAAACTACGATCTAATCTACATGAGATCAACACAACTGTTGTAACAAAGAAGTCATTAGATAGAACAAACACAAAACGTGTGTTTGTTAATCCAGAGTTTTCATATGCAATCGGGCATTGGAGAATAGTATAATCATATGGGCTTATATTTTTCAGCAATCGCACGTTCAATTATATCATCATCTAATTTAGCAAAATTAATATTATTTATTAATGCTAGATGTGCTTTAATTTTTTTTGTCATTTCGCAATATTCATGTTCCCATACCCATAAATCAAAATAAAAGCTTTGGGGTTTAAAGCGATTGTCTGGCGATTGTTCTAGCCAGGGATTGTCAATCTTCTCAAATACTTCTTTAATGATATACTGATACTCAAATAAATCTTGCATTAATTTTAAAGACTTTTCCTTTGCCATTTCTGCCATTTCCCTTTGAGCTTCCATTTTAAACCCAAATGTATTTGCGTAGATTAAAACAGTTCGTTAAGCTTAACTATATCATCACCCAATTCAACCAAATTATTATCCATTACTGCTAAATGCGCTCGAATTTTTTTTAATATATTCCCAATCAAAATTTGAGGTTTTGTCTAGCATGGCATAATCAATCTTCTTAAATATTAGTCTAATAGCAAGATTATAATCAAATATTTTTCGCATTATTTCTAAGGACTCTTCCTTCACCATTCTTGCTTCCAGTGCCATTTTACGTAAGGATTCTTCCTTTTCCATTCTTGCCGCCATTTTAATTTAAATTAAAAAAATAATTAAGCGACTGGAACTGTGTCTGGAGGGATTATCTGCAGTTCTTCCTTCACAAAAGATCTTCGGGGGGCTGGTCGTTTTGTTGTGTCAGTTTCTCGTAAATAATACACGGGCGGATTCATCTTTACAATTCTTTTTATTTCATATGAGTCAACACTCCAAACTGGATCGGTTGCCCTGATGCGGGTGTCCCCTTCTGCTTCTCCCGGTAAATAAAGGTACCTTACTTTCAAACCAAATGGTAATAGTTTGCTTGATGAACTGGCGTCTCCTTCAACAACATTTATTGTTTGTTTTCTGATTGCTTGTACTGGTTTTAAACCTTTAAATTCTTCATTATTCATTGCGCGCAAAACTGAGGGCAGTCTTCTAACCCATTCTGTGTTGCGAGAATTGTCAATCAGCTCTCTGTGATACTGGTAGGAGAAAAGTCTTTCAGATAACTGTTTGTTAAAGTTTTCAACCAAACCCTGTGATCTGTGAACTCCTGGAATGCCTCTTTTAATGGTAACTCTATGTTTTAACAATAATTGATTCACTTGTCCTTTAAATTCTTTTCCGTCATCGACTTGAATCATGCGAGGATAAGTTAAGGGTCCTCGTTGATATATCAGTTGTATAGCGACAGCAACAGCAGAAGCACTCTTTTGTGTTAATGGTTCCGCATCTTTGTATCTTGAAGCTATGTCAATGACTGTAAGTGCGTACTTAAATCTTTTTCGTCTAATCGTATCATGGGGTAAATATAGAAGATCCATTTGATGGGTGTCGTTCGGTATTGTGTTGACAAAGTGTGGTCTTTGTATTCGTTTAGGCGCTGGTAAATAAATTTGCCAAATCGCTTGTTTAGATAACCATTCTTTTGCTGTTTGTTCACTGACTCCCGCTGCTTGGCTAAGCTTTTTAATTGCTGTTATTCCCTTCCAATATCCTTTTGGAGAATAATAGATTTTGTACATTTTTATTCAGCCAATACTTTGTGCAACAAAATACACAGCGGTCATGCCAAAGGCAATAAACAATATTTCTTGCATCTTTTGTTTTTCTGATGGTTGATAAAAATCGCTGAATTTTGGTGGAGGCAATGTTTCAACTTGTTTGCCTGTTACTAGAAAATATTCTTTTATTGCCTGGTCAACATCTTTAAATGTGTAAGCTGCATGTCCCTGTTGTTTAAGTCTGT
This sequence comes from Conus canariensis, assembly GCA_033310375.1. Classification (NCBI taxonomy): domain Eukaryota; kingdom Metazoa; phylum Mollusca; class Gastropoda; order Neogastropoda; family Conidae; genus Conus; species Conus canariensis. Next base: position 49,470 of record JAMYXO010000240.1, on the reverse strand, counting down.
CGTTAATAAAATCTAACTGCTCCATTCTTTGCTTTTCATAGGTGTCTTGTGCAGCAGCTAGTTGCTCCATAGCTCTGTTATGTCTTTTTCTCTCATCGTTATTTTGTAGTTTACTAAACGCGTAATTACTTCCGCTAAAAGCAAGCGCATTAACCACAGCGCCACCAATCATCATTACGAGTGAAGCCATTTTTATAAATGTATTTTTTTAATTTTACATATTGATACTGTCTGGAATTATTCCTTGCTTAACTAGAAAATCTTTCGTAGCAAATGAAGCTGTAATAACAGCTATCAGCTTTGCTGAGTCTTCAAAGTCTAGTTTGCCAAGATCTGCTGGTTTTATTTTTAACAGGCTTTTACCAAGCATTGTGTATCCTACACTTAGGCCTCCAATAACAGCAGAATGGTATACAAGGTTAGTAATAGTTTTTTCGGTGCTCATTTTTAAAAAATAAAATAATATTTATTCATTAATAAAACATGAACTGCGATGATTTACTTCCTGAACTTACAAATGATCAAGTTGATGACCAAGCTATTATGCGCCAAAAGGAAAGGCTGTATTCTTTGGCAGCATGTGGAAAAACAAAACAGTACCTTGGAAATGAATTCAGCATAGAACAGATACAACAGATGTCGCCACAAGACATTGTAAAGTATCACAACAGGTATGAAGCGCAACTGGGGTCAAGAATGGTAAAAAGTGTTGGGCAAACGGTTCTTAGTTTGTACACTAAACTAGTTAGTAGATTTGCTCCCATTGATTCTGAACAAGATTTTATGTATGATTTAACGCAGGATCCAGTTTTAACAAAGTCATTAGAGTCTCTAGGATGTGATCTATATTACAGATTTGGAACATTATTGTCGCCAGTAATCATGGGATTAATTACTTTTAATCATATAGATTTTGTTTCCCTTCAAAATGACCGAGCCAGAAAATCAGCAGAATCAGAAAACATTGAATCAGGTGGAGAAAGTGACCAGTAAAAAGCCTCCTCATCCTGGGCGTGTTGCAGCAGGAAAAAAATTAGCAGAGTGGAACAAACAAAAAAAATTAATGTTGCAATCACAGAATATAACTCATAATGAAAACATAACACCGCCAACGCCAACAGTTGTTTCAATGCCAGCTGTAAATACACAAGTTGATTCAAGACCTACAACACCAAAGTCGACATGGATTATTTGGATTAAAAGAGTTAGCATTTTTGGCGTCATTGCTGTTGGTGGGGGTGGTTATTACGTTTATAAAACATATAAAGAAAGACAGCAAAAACCAAAGCAGCCCAAAAAATCACAGCCACTAAATACAAAATCTGAACAAAAAAGAATACCAGAACTGCCAACAACAAAATCTCATTTTGATCCATTTGATATGCAGTAATATTTCAAGAACTTAATAAATAATTATAAGTGACTTGAATAAGAACTTAATAACGACTTGATGACGACTTGATAAAACTTAAATAAGAACTTAATGACGACTTGATAAGAACTTAATGACGACTTGATAAGAACTTAATGACGACTTGATGACGACTTGTTAAGAACTTGAATAAGTACTTGAATAAGTACTTGAATAAGAACTTGATGTTGACTTGTTAAGAACTTGAATAAAAACTTGTTAAGAACTTGAATAAGAACGTGATGCCGACTTGAATAAGAACCTAGAACGACTTAATGACGATTTTTTTTTGTCACAATTAATTGTTACATTCTTTTCCGGGGAGACAACTCCTCTTCTGCCTTTATGTAGGCCAGACATGTCTGGCCACGGCTTACTCAACTGCACAATAGCCGAGTCGAAGCGCCGCACTGTTTCCGGGTTCGTGTCAAGTTACACATAAGGGCGTCGGGCCGCCACGCGGCATTGTATAAATTTAGCCGGCTAAATTCCCCACCGGCGTCGTTTAGTACAGGCGTTAGACGTCATTGTATAAATTTAGGCGGCTAAATTCCCCACCTCAAAATAATCTTTTCCCAATTTTATGTATTAAAAGCAGCATTTTTATATTTAAATCTAAAAGCATTTAAAACAAATATTTATTAAAAAGTAGTGACTAAAAAGTAAGGTAAGATGCACTTTGTTATTTAGCTTTTGGTGTTGTTTTAACAACTTTAAAAACAACTTTACTCTAGGCAAATAAAAACAACTTTACAAGTAGACACCATGTAATTGTAAAGCGTTTGTTTGTGTACAGTATATATATAAATCTTGAAGTTAACAACATTGGGGATATGCCTGCAGTAGTTTTAAATACTTGGTTGTCATGGCATTGAAAAGTCTAAATTTGCCCTCTTCCCTGCCCTCAAGTGATCCTTCCTACTTTCGTATTGGGTCACTGGCGCGGCTATAAACGCCCGTAAACCCAGAATATGGTCACTGGCGCGGCTATAAACGCCCGTAAACCTAAAATGGTCGCCCTGGTGCGGCTATGGGAAGGACCACTAAAATGGGGGTGAGGGGATTGCCCAAATTAGACAAATAGAAAGCAGGCAAACAAGTATAAAAGTATACTACTGTTGGAGGCATATTCCCAAAACCCTTCACATCTGGCCGTGTTATATGTGACCCTCTGGGTCTGGCTTGGGGCCCTAGGGCGCCATAGGGTCTCAAGTGAGATCCAGAGGTGATCAGTAATGCGGCCAGATGTGAAGAGTTTTGCAAAAATTTATTTTACATTTGATGAATGATGTTATTTGATCAAGAAAAACGAAGGATTAAGCAAAAACTAAAGTCTCAAAAGTTTTCTAAATTAGTGTTAAAAACAGATAATCCTACACATTATGTATGTTTGTAAAGTGTTTACTATTAGAGAACTATAAAATAGGCATTCTGGGTAAGCCGGCGGAGCAACAGCGAAACCGGCTTTAGCCGGTTGGAGCTGGCGGAGGTGGGTGAGCCAGAATGCCTATTTTATAGTTCTCTAGATGCATACGCTTACATCCTTTCTATTTCCGTACAACAAACGGTGTATAGACGTTCCATGTACCTTATCTTTCCTCCCTCTTTCCGTTTTCAGCTGCAGCGGATGTGAGTTGCGAGGATGCCCAGAGGATGCAGAGAGGATACAGGGGACGTTTAACGGATGATAACAGACATAGAACGTTTGTTGCTCGTATATGTCGCGGATTGACATCGTACACGGCGGAAAGTTCATCCGTTCTAAAAGTTTTGTGCAGCTCAAAACTTTTTGCGCGGATGAAATCACAGTGGACGGATGCTCGATGGATAGAGCGCATGAAATACGTATGCAATGAGTACACAACGGATGCATAGCGTTTTCCAACGGATGGCAAGATATTTTTTACGTTTTACATCCTCTTTGCATCCGTAAGTGCAGTGGGACCGGGGCTTTAATAATGAAGCATTAAACAAAGAGAACTTTGAGCAATAACCATTTCAGCAGCCTGGCAATGAAAGTGAGAAAAATGAGGCTTTTCCAGATGCACTGTCTTATTCAGCTTTTCCGGTTAATATCAATTGTGTGAGATGCGTTGCCATCTGTTCTAATAAAGTTGCTGAGTTTAAAACAAAATTTGATAAGTTTTCTTTCTGAGGCAATCACAAAAAACGATTTATGCAATCGATTCTGCGGTTTCAGTATCCGAAATGTACGGTGACAAATTTTCTTAGGAGACATCCCTATTCACAAAACGTTGTGTACAATATGAATTACACAGGAATTCAGATTGATTCTGCCTGAATCGTTCGACAGTTGATAGATTACAAAAACGACTTAGAAGGTCTTCCCGCTATCCCCTGTTCGCCGTTAAGTATCAGTAATATTAACACAACAGCCTTTTTACACGGAATAGAGAATGCTGACGTTGTTTTCTTATGCTTTCACTGGAACACATCAGTTTTCAATCGGATGATTCGGTTTCGTGGGTTAGAATTAAAACCTGACCTACAAAGTCCTTTTTCGGTATTCTTATTTAAAAGTCTGTCCATCTGCATACCAGGTGCAGAGTGCGGCGATATTGTGAACCTTGTACCAAGAGTTATAACAAAGGTTATTGATGAACATGGGCAATTTGAACTTGGACAAAAACTATTTTGCAGGCAGGAACTGGAACATAGAACTTTCATTGATAAGAAAGTCCGTTTGTTACTCGAGATTTTATATGAAGTGGGCAAACTAATACTCCCTCCTCGAGAGGTTCCTAGATTCGTATGCTTGCTTTTGATTCTACCCTTTCGCGTTTGCCTCAGTTTGAAAGACCCCTCCAAAAATGTCAGAACCTTTGGAAGGTTTCAGTTAAAAGCGTACAGAAACAATCCCCCAGTTACTTTGATGAGAAATTGGAACCTTAAGTGTATAGTGGCCGGTTGGAATCGATGGCTTCAATTGACACAGCCAAATTATTGGTAGAAATGGGCCAACCAGATAATGCTAAAGACAACACCTTCACAATTAGCATTACTGATATGGATGAAATCGTCTACTTTCATATTGTTCATTGGCTAGATTTTAAAAGTCTAGTTTCCTTAACACAAGCTGTGGTATATAATTATCGACTGCACCGGTTATTGAAGCTGGCACTAGAACAACCCTTTTGTTGGAATAAAAAGAAGCGGAGTGGACATATCGAAAATGGCTGTTACCATACGCAGATAATATCACTAGAATGAGACTAGGGCCCACTTCACAACGTCTGGCAAAACTATTTGAGGCGCAAATTTGTCTCTTTCCATCTCTTGTATCCATAAGCCTTCACAAAAATTGATATATCAAATACATCGTTTCACTGATTACTCTCCCTAAACTGTCAACAGTAAGAATTGTTGGATGTCTTTCCCTGGATCTACTTTCTTTAAAGGTGCTTATGTCAAAGTCTAGAACGCTAGAAGAGGTACTGCTGACTGAACACTTTTAAATAAAAAAAAAGAAAGAAAGAAACAAGCACTCTCAGAGAAATAGCATTATGATATCTATTCCCGTATATTTCATTCACTGGTTTATAGGAAGAGTCATAACGGAAAATAATACGATCCTCGTTTGTTTTCTTTGTCGACGCGTTCAAACGAATTCTCTTCTTATTTTTCACCTTATTTTACAGGTACCAGCACCCTTCCAATCTAGCATTAAAACAAACGTATTGTTGAATGGTTCTGGAGAATATATATGGTCATCAATAAATGGACATGATGTTCTGTTGGTGCAATTTTTAGCATTTCGTTTGATTTTAGACAGGTGGGGGTTTCAGTTTCCAAGTAAATTTCGACAACGAGTAAGTGCGGAAGTTGAAGAGAACACGGGGTTGTTAGAACGGTTTATTATAAACGACGAAACTTCGCCGTTCATTACACCCACAGCTTCACAAAATGTGATCCATATGGATGTAGAGTTGTCTTGTATAGATGACACTAATGGACATCAACTTTTAAACCACGCTAGATTGATTAGTGAGCACGAAATGTATACTATTGGAGACATTGCAATGAATTTGTTAAACGAAAAGTTACCTCAACTGCTTGTGGTAAGAAATCCACTTTCTGTACTGGGTATAGTCAGGTTGTATTTCTCAGTTCTCATGGCCTCGTAGCAACCCAATTGTAGAGCAATTTCTCCAAGAGCAAGGACAGCGGATATTTGTACTGCCCGATGTTGATATAATTATTTTGAATGGAAAAGTTGACATGTTTGATTATAACACTGGCCCGTCCGCCCTTTATACTTTGTGTAAGCAGATACTGAACTGGACACAAATGTCTTACAAGGGACCAGAAATGAAACTTGTTTCTCAAAAATGCTTCGAATCAGAAACAATATTCGTTAATTCTCTTCAACTCTTATGTGCGTCTGAACAACAACTAAAAGAGAAATTAATCCACACTCCGACATACTTGGGATTTTGGTCAACGAACTATCACACTGCCTTGGCACGTGTCTTTACCTACGATATTTCATCGCTTTTTACATTACAGGAATCGGATTATGGAGGTGTGGGAGATATCGAAAAGACAAGAACGATTAAGGACACTCTTACTGATTTATATTATGAAATCACCAATGGGGGTTATTTTCATGTAAATTATAGAACACGAGTAATCAGCAACGTTCGACTGAATAAAATATGACTTCTCCAACTTTTTGCCACGTATGTTGTTAAAGGTGTTGACATCATCATCCATGAACTTCGAACCAGTTACGTCATCGCTGCTTGTGTTTATTCTACAACATTTTTTGGATAAAAGTACGAATCTCGAACGTAATGTGGATGTTAGGCATTCGATAAAGAAGACACTAACAGTCATATGTGGCTATTTAAAATGGACAAGCCCTTTACTGTTTAAAAAAAATGACAAAAATGGCTCGACAGTTTATGCTGAATTTTCTGCATTCTTTGGAACAGAATTATCCGTACGAAGTTGTGTTGGTTGCCTATGATGGTTTTATCCTACGACATGTAAACACAGCCCAGGAAACGGTTCTTCTACCACAGAAAATAGATAACATACCTCTACGGTTCGAGGGGTAATTTACAGATGGCATTTTTAAGACGGCGAATGAAACTATTTTACTGGATTGACACAGACAAGATCCTGAAACAAATCACTACCATATTGAAATACGCGGCATACAGTCAGAAAGAAATGCTTCTACGGTAGTTAGAAGATTTTCGGAGAGAATGTTGTATGATTTATGTGCCAAATGACTGGGTTTTGATAAAAATGAATTTCTTGAGTTGTGGTCGTGGGACGAGTATCTTATAAAAGCAGTTTTTCTAAAGGTAATAACAAAAAGGTTCTGGTAACATCTTGGTTAAAGCATGGCCAAAACATTTCCATCAGTTCCTGTTACGTTGACAGTTTGATTTATGGGGAAACTTTACAACAAAAGAGTCCACAAACCAAGCGTATTGTCAAGGCGCAAGGTTCAACCTGATGGTTGGAATTGTATGATGAAGAATTATCAAGCAGACTTGCATTTTTTAACGAAAATGAAAAAAATGACAGTCGATTATGTTCATTATGCTTCTTTGATATTTCAAAATATATTAACTTTCAAGTATTTTTCCTAGTGTCTTTTATGGAGTCATTTTCTCGAGCTTCAAGAAAAGCATATACGTTTTTCCAGTACTATCTACGTAGGAATACGAAAGGATTCCTAGCCCATCTTCACTAAGCCAGATGCTTAACTTTTCATCATCAATCCACACCAATGACGTCCGTGCTTTTGAAAAATATGCATTGTGCTCTTTATCGTAGACGAAATTCATGATGACTTGGTTCTCCCTTAATTGGCCCTCCTGTTTCAGGAAATGCGTTGATATTTGTATTTTCTACCATCTGTATATGAGCTATTGTATATGTTTAATAAAAAATGAGAAGCCATAATAAAACTAAGTGCAACACCATTATTATTGTTATTACCCTTGGACTGGAAGTTTTGTAACTGGTGCAGTAAAGTGTAAATAGGGTTCGATAAATTGTTGCTAAACAGTACAGCAGAACAAACTATAAGACCATCGTTGGATAGAGACGCTATTGTCTGAAAGATGCCTAACTTTTCAAATCCCAAATAATAACCGATTTTGAAATTATCTGGTTCTTGTTGTCCTGTATGAAATTTAGTGTACTTAAAATACACCTGTATTTTTGGTGCTCTTTGTTTTAAAAACAATGATATTGCCTGCCCCAAAGGAAAAACAAAGACTCCTGCATAGTTTCTTTCAATTACAATGTAAATATTTTTAAATGTACAGCGTTGATGATTAATGAGTATTTTCATACACAATTCAACAAAAACTCCGGCTATATGTTCAACAGCTTCGGTTGAACAAGTTTCATGTCCGTATTCATCAACACCCATCACTACCAGTCGATTGTTGAAAGTTGATAAAATACACATTCCCACTTTGGAAGCTGACTCAGAGTCTGAAAACGCTGTGTCTATATAAGCAACTAAACATTCATCCTGGGATTCCATTCTCGGTGTGTCTAACCTGGTGTCAAATTCAAAAGACTCCACAGCAGCAAAACTGGCTTTCGCATCTCCTCGTTTTCGACCTCTAGGACGCGTACCTCCGCTTAATAGTTCTTCATTGTATGAATTTTCAAATAGCAAGTTCATGTGTCTTTTTTAAAGAAGAGTCACCACTTCTGGATGGTGGAGCAGACAGAACGTAGCAAGGGCATACTGTCGCTTGGTCGGTCGAAGCAATTTTATTCAAATGTGTATCACATGTTAAGGAAACGGCATCAATAGGATCATTTTCTATTCTTGATAAATTGTAGAGTAAACAGGATTTTTCTTCTTTAGAATTGACAGACGTTGTACAAATCACTTTGCTTTTTTCATCGGCAGTAATGGGAAGAATAACTCAGAGTGCTTCTCCAGCAAATCCAGCTTCATCAACAACTCCCAAATGGAAGGTCATTCCTCTCGCACTCGGCAACAAAATGACATCGATATTAAGAGTGATATGCAACATTTATTAAGATGAAGAATAAAAACGAGTTTGTTAATCATGCTTATACGTTTTTCTTACCTAATATTGATAAACTACCATCAGCACTAACTTATAAAATGAACAGTTAAAAAGTTTTTTTGGGTTATTAGCATTAGAAGCTTAATATTCGTCTTTTGGTGGTAAAAGTGAAAGAGATCGGAAAGTACCATGAACGAACTTACATCGGATTAGAAGTAGATCTACCTTCCAAGGTAGAAACTGTGGTAACTTCTGTCTTCAAGGAGACGACGAGTTTACTAATACCTTTCGAATATGATATGGACTTCATTGCATTGTTTACCTCATCACAAACGCTACACATATGCCTCATTTTTATTTCAATTTCGCTTAGCCCAACATCAAGAAGACTGACATGGTGTACGTAATAAACTAATTGATTTCTGGTAGCATGAGCAAAGCAGCTGCACACATAATTTTTGTCCACTCGGTTTTACCTTGTCGTTGCATTACCATGAAGACGAATGACTTGGTTTTATAATATGGCACATCTTCGACGTCAAAGCAAGGCTTCAAGATTTCATAGATTTCCCCTTGTTTGTATGCCCTAATCGAAGCGATAAAGAATGCAGCGTGTGCGAATATTTCAAGTTGAAAGGGTTCCGGTGTCATGGATGTGTTCTTTAGAAATGCATTTACCAGTTTTAACCACAGAATAATACTGCGGACATTAATGTCTTTCATGGCTGCATGGTAGCCATTTATATGCTGTACTTCGGCAACATGGGATTCGTCTTTTCCATACAGCTCCAATAGAAAGTCTTGCTGTTTTTTTCCATTGTGGTTGTTGTTGTCGATTGAATAGTCCCACTTTATTTAAAACATAACAATCCTTGGATTTCTTGGTAGGTTCGTAAAAAAGGGGACATTCCATAATATCTCTTCTACCCAATTCCAAAATTGCGGGTGTTCTGACTTTTTCTTTTGCAAAAGAATTTGTACAGTTCATTACATGGCGATATGTGATAAGATCACCATTTGTCATTTGTAAATCTGTTTTTTTTTTTTTTTTTTTTTTTTTTTGGGGGGGGGGGGGGGTCTTTTTTTTTAAGTGAAGGCACAAATTCTTTTGCGCGTTTTTCGAAATTAGCAAACATTTCGTTTTGTTTTATTCAGCCACTCTTCTTTATCAAGTACACCAACCTTCAGTAATGTCTATATACAAGTGGGGTATTATGATACTGCTTTCTTTAGTGTAATATTCCTGATCACTTTCAGATATTAAACAAATGTACCCGATTTTTTGTACCACACCTAACAAAGGAGGAATTTGAATCTAATGACCATCATCTGATTCAAAATAACACCGGCTCAAATAAGTTTCTAGAAAATCGTTTGAATGTGATGCAGGCAGATGAGACATGCTCGAAAATAACACATCCTGTGAACAGCTTCGTCTACTTTTAATTATTTTGAGAATAATCGAATTGTCTTTTAAATAGTCATCAGAATTGAGTCCAACAAATAAGTACAGCTTATATGCTAAACAACGCTGATTCAGATTCAGTTGAGTGTTTTCTAGTTCAAGGTCAATAAATGTGGCTCGAGGGATTGAAACAGCCTTTTCGGGATATTTATGGAAAAGATAATAATCTTGCACAGCATTTAAAGGGTTACCCCTATAAGTACATATCACAGTTGAAAATAAAGCTGATGGAGTGGGTTCTGTCAAACAAACTCCCACTATGTTAAAATTTTGCACAAATGATCTAACAGGGTCTGGAAATGCTTCTTTTCTTTGTAAGATATCGGAGTCATAGTCTGAATGAATTCTTTGTTGCGATTCATCAATGTTGTACAGTGCCAACTTCAATGATTTGAGTGACTTATCTAAACCAAAGAAATGCATGACAGGAATAGCTTCTGTATAAATTTGGCAAGTGAGTGGCTGATTAGCGTATTCCTCATAATAATCTTTCATAAAGTAACTCAGAGCTCGGTATTTATTTCGCATTGGGTTTTCCGAAAACTTTTTTTCATAACTTATGCGTTCTCTTCGTAGAAATAAAGTCAACATCATCTCGTTTATTTGGTGTGGAAAAAATAAAGGGTCGCTCATTAGCTGCATTTCATTGTGGTCTAGAGGATTGCTCGTTTGATTAATATTACCTGACCATGTTAAAGTATTGCTTACAGGCAGATGTTCGATCAAATGGCGAAGTTCACTCACGCGTCGGAAATTTCCCGCTGTGTCTTCCGTTGGGTACGGTCTGTTTATTAAGTATTGTTTGTTAATGCACCCATCTTCAGAAGAATACAATATTCTGTCTTTTAACATCTGTCACTGATTTCCCAGAAAAGTGTAAGAGATTGGCAATTTACTCTCTTGGATAAAGGACACGAGCTCTTGCTGTAACATTATGGCAAAAAGAAAATTGAATGTCATCCTAAATATTCAAGAAGAAGGTGCCTCCTTTTCAACTGTCTCAAAACAGAAAAGACGTTTGAAGTTTAGTGACATTGAGGAAGCACTCAGATTTGATGATCTTCCCATCGAAAATCTTGAAGCAAATACAAAACACTTCCGTTCAATTGTTGATCTGTGTTCCGATTATTTGGCTCCAAAGCGCTACACTCTTGAATATTTGTTGATAAATAACGAGTTTACAGATTCTGATATTGTGAAGGAGATTCGACAGTTCTTAGCAGTTGAGTATTCATTTTCACTTTTGTTTTCCAATGTTTAAAGTAGCATTTAATGTGAAGCATTTAGATTTTTTTTTACTGGAGCAAGATTCGGACGAAGGACAAGATGAAATAAAACTGTGTCTAGTTTTGCGGAAAATGGCAAGATGTATTTGTCAGCTGTACATCCGCTTCAATATTCAGTTACCAAAAAAAGAGGAAACTGCAATATCGTCTTTTGGAATAAATGTGCAAAGATTAAAGAAATTCTTTTCGTACTATAGACAAGCTATGATGTGGTTTGAACGCTACTTGGAATATCCCGAAACCTTTCTTACTGGCGTAGTTTGCCTAAAACACACGGAAAAGATTCACCTTCAATGGGGCCTTTTATTTCCTGTGATTAGAAAACTAGAAGAAAGGATGTCCAAATATTGTTCCCTTTTTCGTGATTATTTTGTCATCCAGGCCAACTTTAGAAACGTTTTACAGCGCTTGTCAGTGGTCTTAAACTTACTGAAAGTAGACGCACGTAAATGCCCTATGCTAGAAAATTTACTTGAACAAGTCATAATACATTCTACTCCTTCTGTTTCATTTAAGAATTGCATGACAGACTCATTAACGACACAAACTAATACAAACGATTTGAATGATAAAATAGATTCAATTATAGGAAAACCGTGCAAAGCGGTGTCTAGTGTAGAAGAAGAACCAGAGAAGTTCGATTTAGATTAGCTTTTGTTCGGCAAGTCACCATTACCTTCATTTTGTCGAACAATTAATCAATACAAAATATATAATGTGATACTGACATACAGATCATACACCTGGGAAAAAAGGCTAGGTTTGATTCTCGAGGGAGATAACTGGACCACATATTGTAAACCATCTAGAGAACAAATTGATAAGGTCCGATGCATTGCACTAGACAGGAAAATATATCCTAATGTTAGCTCGATGTTAAAGTCAAAGGCAGAAAAGTTACAAAATCATCAAAAAATATAGCAGCAAAACGGAATGAGATTTATTCTCTTGTCAATATCCACACGTTTGATTCCATATTAGCACATTTTCAGACCAGTACATCTAAACTATTATCAGACTTTTCGTCAGAAATAGAGTCGATGTTCTTAACTTATAATACCGTCTTAGGGAACTATTTTAAGGGATTTATATTCAAGGATGTTCACACAAAGGAGAAAAACCGAATAGCAAAACAAAGACGCAATTTAGAAAATTCTCTTAACATTTTGAATACAGAAGTGATGGTAGAGTTCAGACATAAACTAGTAAAGATCTGTGAAGAAAAGAGTGGCAAGGTCCTTCACGAAATAACGAGTTTAATAAAAATCTGAGTCAAACTTGATGACAATAGTAGAAACAATGAAGAACAGCATCCAAGATCACAGAGATGATGACAAAAAGCATTGATAGAACGAGTTGAAGATCATACTGTAAAACAATTTCGCCAGCAATTAAACAAGATCAATGTATCTGAAGACACAAAAATATTTACTATCTCTTATGACAACTAGAGAACTAGTAAACAGGCATTCTGGCTCACCCATCTCCGCCAGCTCCAACCGGCTGAAGCCGGTTTCGCTGTTGCTCCGCTGGCTTACCCAGAATGCCTGTTTACTAGTTCTCTAATAGTAAACACTTTACAAACATACATAATGTGTAGGATTATCTGTTTTATAGTTCTCTGTCACTGGACCGTTAAGAAGTAAACAAACAAAACAATGGGGACTTGGTTAACCATGCCTTTATTCTTAGGAGGGCTATTTGTCAACCAAGTTGGGATTTCATTCTATTGTGAGGAATGACTGGCTATTGAAAGCTATCTGAATAGGGAGTGTCTGAAAAGGGGTGGGATGTGTGTTCACACAAGCGTAGAATCGTGGCACGTTGTTGAAGATTATTCTAAGCAGCCACCAAGTGCACTTATTAAAAGCTTGATTCAACAAACAAGACAATTGTATAAAGTACACCCGGCGGCCGCCTGAATAGGCAGCCTGTTGAATAGGACGTGACAAAGCGACGGTCCACCTAGACCGCGGCCGTTGAAGCGTGGCTTTCTGCTATAGGCTGTGACGTGTGCCTGTTTAATATTCATTTCACGCGGTCTAGCTAGACCGTGGCAGTTCCCTGCTGTGGCTCTTGAGAAGATCGTGTTTCAAGCTGCATTGGTAGTTGAATGGGAGTGGACCAATACTGCCTTATCTCCTTCTGGTAAAATTAAACTAGTATTTTGTCTTGAGTAATCTAGCAATTCTTGATGAACGGTTTGTGATTCAAGAAGTTCTATCTCTAATTCAGAAGAGATACTGTCTTGCGACATAACACAACACTTTCTAACTGAAAACACGACTGCACTGCACAACACCACACCCGCAAATGACAAGACAGCTAGGTTCAGTTGCTAACAACACAAGTGCTGGGCGGAAATGTCGTCACTGTTACTAATCAGCTGATTCTATCTAGTCTTGTGATTGGGGGAAGGTAAGAAACATGTTTTGATATGTTTGGAAATTTAGCCGCCTAAATTTATACAATGACGTCTAACGCCTGTACTAAACGACGCCGGTGGGGAATTTAGCCGTCTAAATTTATACAATGCCGCGTGGCGGCCCGACGCCCTTATGTGTAACTCGACACGAACCAGCAAACAGTGCGACGCTTCGACTCGGCAATTATGCAGTTGAGTAAGCTGGGGCCAGACATGTCTGGCCTAGAGTACTACATAAAGGCAGAAGGGAGTTGTCTCCCCGGAAAAGAATGTAACAATTAATTGTGAAAAAAAATCGCCATTAAGTCGTTCTAGGTTCTTATTCAAGTCGGCATCACGTTCTTATTCAAGTTCTTATTTAAGTTCTTAACAAGTCAACATCAAGTTTTTAACAAGTCATCATCAAGTTCTTAACAAGTTCTTATTCAAGTACTTATTCAAGTACTTATTCAAGTTCTTAACAAGTCGTCATCAAGTCATCATTAAGTTTTTATCAAGTCGTCATTAAGTTCTTATCAAGTTCTTATCAAGTTCTTATTTAAGTTTTATCAAGTCGTCATCAAGTCGTTATCAAGTTCTTATTCAAGTCAGTAGAAAGAAACTCGTGGAGAGCGTGGCAGCAGAGAGTCCTCAGAAGAGAAGCCCCCTTCAAGCAAGTGTTTCGGCCCTTATCTCCTGACACTCTAGGGGGGTTGGGCCACACCCGGTTCATGACTCCGGATGTCCCTCTGCTGCCCCTTTTTTTCCCATCTTGGGACGAGCCATGGCTGGGATTCGAACCCATGACCCTCTGGACATGCTCATTTTCCACTTAATGACTCACGCTTTAACCACTGAGCCACAGGGACACCTGATATTTGTAGGGAAATTAAGCCTTATGAAGTTCACTTTTGTTCCTCCTTGACCAGATCCAGCTTGAACACCTCTCTGCCGCTTCTGCCATTGCTTTCAGGGCTCTGGTTTTTTCCTTCCCTGCAACTGAGAGCTGTTTCATGAGGCTGTATGCAGACGTTCCTACAAACCCCCTAGCTCCAATTTCTGCAGTGAGGACTTTGACCTGATAGCCTTCTCTCCTCAGGCTGTTTGCCAGATCAGCATACTTTTCAGTCTTGTAGATTTGAGCTGCCTCCATTCTGTTCTCATATGGCACCGTGAGCTCGATCATGATCAGCTGCTTGGTTGACTTAGAGTGGACTACTATGTCTGGTCTCATGCCACTCTTGCTGATGATCTCTGGGTGACTCTTCCATTCTGGGAGGTCTGCAGTGCACTCCCAGTCATCTGCCCCATCCAGCAGACTCTGCCTGCATGTTTCGAGTGGCACTGTTGTTCTTGGCCATGATTTGCTGCCTCCTGCCGTGAAGAATGTTGCGGGTGCTTTTGGAGTCCTGATTTTCCCTTTTGTGGTGTTGGTACTAGCCCAGACTACTTGTACAATTTCTTTGAGCACTTGGTTGTGCCTCCATGTGTACCTTCCTTGAGCCAGGGCTACTTTACATGAGCTTAGGACATGCTCCACTGTTTGTTTTTCATGGCAGAGGGGGCATGCAGGATCGTCTGTTTTCCTCCACTTCACCAGGTTTGCATTTGAGGGCAGAAGGTCATATGCAGATCTGAGAATGAAGCTGATCCTGAGAGGGGCCATGTGCCAAATGTCATTCCAAGTGAGACTTCTTTGGAGTGCGTTCTCCCACGTTGTCCATTGCCCTTGCTGGCTCTGCTGGACTGCTTTTTGGAGTCTTTTTTGGTCTTCTTCTTTTCTCATCTCCTGAATCATCATGTCTCTTTTGGCTTTTCCTTTGGCCTTTGACCACCATTCAGTTTTGGTCACCCCCAGTCCCTGTCTGTTGGTCTGTGTGTGTCCTGTTATTTCTCTGATCTTGAGACTTTCTTTTGCAGAATCCATCGCCTCTTGAACTTTCCATTTTCTGCCTGTCTTCAGCTGGGGCTTAATTGCTTCTACCACCTTGTCTCCTGAGTCCTCCAGCATGCTTTTAAGTCTGATCTTCCCTGCTTTGTATTCCTCCAGGATGGATTTCAGGGGTAGTTTCAGCTTTGCTTGGCGACAGTACAGCGCTATGTCAGTCAGACAGGGTGGGACACCAAGCCATTTCCTTGTGAACTTGTTGATTTTGGCTTCCATTGCCTCCACTATGCTGGTGCAGATGTCGTATATCATCAGAGGCCATAGCAGCTTTGGTATCAGCATGAACTGCAGACACCAGACCTTGTATTTGCCAGGGAGCCCACACTGGTCAATGGTCTCCAAGCCTTCCTCCGCCATCTGCTTGGTTTCTTTTGCTCTTTGTGTGTCTTTCAGCGTATCATCATACCATCTTCCAAGGCTCTTGACTGGTTCTTCTGTGACTGTTGGAATGGCCTGGTTGGCAACACTGAAGACCACAGATCCGGCCACTTTTCCTTTCCTCAGTGAGAGACTCCGTGATTTCTTTGGCTTGAACTTCATTCTGGATGAGGCAACTATGTCGTCCAGCCTCTCCAGCACATGACGTGTCTCGTCTTCTCTGGATGAAATCACTGTAGTGTCATCCATGAAGGCCTTGAGAGGAGGCATCTTGTATCCATCGCCAAGGTCTGTTTGTCTCGCGTTGTTTGTTGCTGCTTTCAAGATGAGTTCCATTGCCAGCACGAACAGTATTGGGGAAATTGCACAGCCCATTGCAATACCCACTTCCAAGTTGATCCAGTCTGTTGTGTACTCCTTGGTAGAGAACCGCATTGAGAAGCCATTGAAGTACTTCTTGAGCATGTCGCGGATGTTCTTTGGCACATGGTACATCTCAAGAGCCAACTGTATCATCTCATGGGGCACAGATCCATATGCGTTTGCCAGATCAAGCCACACTACGTCCAGGTCTCTCTTTTCTGTTTTTGCTTTTTGGATTGCGTCCCAGATCATTGTGGCGTGTTCTACACAGCCCGCCACGCCTGGGATGCCACCTTTCTGGACTGACACATCCAAGTACTTGTTTTCCATCAGGTACTTGGTCAGCCTTGCTGCCATGACAGAGAAGAAGATTTTCCCTTCGACGTTCAGTAGTGATATTGGCCTGAACTGGCTAATGTCACTTGAGTTTTGCTCTTTGGGGATGTACACACCATCTGCCGTCATCCACTGGCCGCTGATCTTCTGGTTTCTCCAAGCCGATCGCAGCAGCCTGTGGAGCCACTCCAGCACCTTGGGACATTTCTTGTAAAGCTGGTAAGGTATTCCGTTTGGCCCTGGTGATGATTTGGCTCTGGCTTTGTCGACCACCTTCTTGATTTCCGCCAACGTTGGAGGCTTGCCATTGAACTGTTCCTCAGGGTTGGTTGGCCACACCAGACCTTGAATGTCGAGTGGTGCTTTGCTCTGTGGGTCAGAGTATGTTTTCCTCAGATGCTGCTCAAGAACTCCTTTGTCCACACTTAGGGTCCCAGATTTTGGCTGCTCAAACAGTGTTCTGGCAAACTGGAAGGGGTCTCTGAAGAAGCGCTCTTGTGTCTTCTTCTTTTTGCTCTTCCTCTTCCTCGCAGATTCCGCTTTGCTGAGGGCACTGTGTTTTTCTTTCAGGTCTTTCCACAGTTTTTTCCAAGCCTTGTTTTTCAGCTGGCAGTGCGGTCTTCATTTGCATCTTGAGGTTTTTCTTTTGGACCCTGATCTTGTCCATCTTTTCTTGGCGTCTGGATTTCTTTGGAGGTGTTTTCTCTTTGGGTAGTTTTGCTCCATAGGCGTCTCTACATGTGGCATACACAATGTCCCCATATGTGGCTAGTTTGTGTTCCAGGGTGCTTTTCCCTATCAGTGCATCGAGTCTTTGGACGATTTTTGCATCCAGTTTCTCCCAATCTTCAGTTTCGTTTGCTCGTGGCAGGTTGAGTTTCAGGCGCCTGGCATCGAGGGCCTGTGCAAATTCCTCATCTGAACCAACAGCGTGGATGTCCTTGGCACTGTGGTTTAAATCCTGGCCTTGGTCTTCCGACGTCTTATCTGCTGATACAGTGCGCTGCTGCTCATTCAGATGAGTCTTCACACATCCCATCTTTGTTCTGTGGATCTTCATGCCACGGGTGGTAGCGAAACGCTTTCCACAGACACATGGATATTCCATTTGGTCCATGTTCATAGTCCGTTTGGGATTTGCAGTCATGATTGGTTGAGCACCGATGGATTCATCATTCTCTCCCCCTTTCGGTGAATCCTGGGAGCATCTTTTCCTTTTATTTTTAGTAGCCACATGTTTAAGGCAAAGTGGGGAGCCAGCCCACAGAGCCCTTGGTTCTGGTCTTTCCCAGTGTCCTCCGGTCTTTCCCGGACGTCCTCCGGCCTATTCCCGGAAGTCAATGGTTTACCCATGCATCAGTAGAAAGAAACTCGTGGAGAGCGTGGCAGCAGAGAGTCCTCAGAAGAGAAGCCCCCTTCAAGCAAGTGTTTCGGCCCTTATCTCCTGACACTCTAGGGGGTTGGGCCACACCCGGTTCATGACTCCGGATGTCCCTCTGCTGCCCCTTTTTTTCCCATCTTGGGACGAGCCATGGCTGGGATTCGAACTTATAATTATAATTATAATTATTTATTAAGTTCTTGAAATATTATTCCATCTGAAATGGATCAAAATGATCTTTTGTTGTTGGCGGTTCTGGCATGCTTTTTTGTTCGGCTTCTGTATTTAGTGGCTGAGATTTTTTGGACTGCTTTGGTTTTTGCTGGCGTTGTTTATATATTTTATAACCGTAATAACCACCCCCAGCAGCAATGACGCCAAAAATGACAACTGTTTTAAATTCAATATTCCATGACGACTTTGGTGTTGTAGGCAACCCTGTTGTTGTAGGTCTTGAATCAACTTGTTCTTGTGTATTTACAGCTGGCATTGAAACAACTGGCTGTGGCAACACTGTTGGCGTTGGCGGTGTTATGTTTTCATTATGAGTTATATTCTGTGATTGTAACATTAATTTTTTTTGTTTGTTCCACTCTGCTAATTTTTTCCCTGCTGCAACGCGCCCAGGATGAGGAGGCTTTTTACTGGTCACTTTCTCCATCAATGTTTTCTGCTGATTTTCTGGCTCGGTCATTTTGAAGGGAAACAAAATCTATATGATTAAAAGTAATTAATCCCATGATTAATGGCGATAACAATGTTCCAAATCTGTAATATAGATCACATCCTAGAGACTCTAATGACTTTGTTAAAACTGGATCCTGCGTTAAATCATACATAAAATCTTGTTCAGAATCAATGGGAGCAAATCTACTAACTAGTTTAGTGTACAAACTAAGAACCGTTTGCCCAACACTTTTTACCATTCTTGACCCCAGTTGCGCTTCATACCTGTTGTGATACTTTACAATGTCTTGTGGCGACATTTGTTGAATCTGTTCTATGCTGAATTCATTTCCAAGGTACTGTTTTGTTTTTCCACATGCTGCCAAAGAATACAGCCTTTCCTTTTTGGGCATAATATCTTGGTCATCAACTTGATCATTTGTAATCATAAGTTCAGGAACGTTTAGGCTGCCCTGAAGCTGTAGTAGATCATCGCAGTTCATGTTTTATTAATAAATAAATATTATTTTATTTTTTAAAAATGAGCACCGAAAAAACTATTACTAACCTTGTATACCATTCTGCTGTTATTGGAGGCCTAAGTGTAGGATACACAATGCTTGGTAAAAGCCTGTTAAAAATAAAACCAGCAGATCTTGGCAAACTAGGCTTTGAAGACTCAGCAAAGCTGATTGCTGTTATTACAGCTTCATTTGCTACGAAAGATTTTCTAGTTAAGCAAGGAATAATTCCAGACAGTATTAATATGTAAAATTAAAAAAATACATTTATAAAAATGGCTTCACTCGTAATGATGATAGGCGGCGCTGTGGTTAATGCGCTTGCTTTTAGCGGAAGTAATTACGCATTTAGTAAACTACGGGATGACGGCGAGAGAAAAAGACATAACAAAGCTATGGAGCAACTAGCTGCAGCACAAGCTGCGTATGAAAAGCAGAGAATTGAGCAGTTAGATTTTATTAACGATGAACTGAAAGAACAGGGACATGCAGCTTACACATTTAAAGATGTTGATCAAGCAATAAAAGAATATTATCTTGTAACAGGCAAGCCAATCGAGACATTGCCTCCACCAAAATTCAGCGATTTTTATCAACCATCAGAAAAACAAAAGATGCAAGAAATATTGTTTATTGCCTTTGGTATGACCGTTGTGTATTTTGTTGCGCATAATATTGGCTGAATAAAAAATGAACGAGATCTATTATTCACCAAAAGGATATTGGAAGGGAATCACAGCAATTAAAAAGCTAAGCCAAGCAGCTGGAGTCAGTGAACAAACAGCAAAAGAATGGTTATCTAAACAAGCGATTTGGCAAATTTATCTACCAGCGCCTAAACGAATACAGAGACCACACTTTGTGAATATAACACCAAACGACACCCATCAAATGGATCTTCTATATTTACCCCATGATACGATTAGACGAAAAAGATTTAAGTACGCGCTTACAGTCATTGATATAGCTTCAAGATACAAAGATGGGGAACCATTAACACAAAAGAGTGCTTCTGCTGTTGCTGTCGCTATACAACTGATATATCAACGAGGCCCCTTAACTTATCCTCGCATGATTCAAGTCGATGATGGAAAAGAATTTAAAGGTCAAGTGAATCAATTATTGTTAAAACATAGAGTTACCATTAAAAGAGGCATTCCGGGTGTTCACAGATCACAG
Source organism: Conus canariensis (assembly GCA_033310375.1). Lineage (NCBI taxonomy): Eukaryota > Metazoa > Mollusca > Gastropoda > Neogastropoda > Conidae > Conus > Conus canariensis. The sequence goes on along the minus strand of JAMYXO010000240.1, from coordinate 29,098 downwards.
GGTTTGGTTGAAAACTTTAACAAACAGTTATCTGAAAGGCTTTTTTCCTACCAGTATCACAGAGAGCTGATTGACAATTCTCGCAACACAGAATGGGTAAAAAGACTGCCCTCAGTTTTGCGCGCAATGAATAATGAAGAATTTAAAGGGCTAAAACCAGTACAAGCAATCAAAAAACAAAAATAAATGTTGTTGAAGGAGAGTCTTCATCAAGCAAACTATTACCATTTGGTTTGAAAGTGAGATACCTTTATTTACCGGGAGAAGCAGAAGGGGACACTCGCATTAGGGCAACAGATCCAGTTTGGAGTGTTGATCCATATGAGATAAAAAAAATTGCGAAAATGAATCCGCCCGTGTATTATTTACGAGAAACTGACACAACAAAACGACCAGCCCCCCGAAGATCTTTTGTGAAGGAAGAACTGCAGATAATCCCGCCAGACACAGTTCCAGTCGCTTAGTTAATTTAGGCAAATACATTTGAGTTTAAAATGGAAGCTCAAAAGGAAATGGCAGAAATGGCAAAGGGAAAGTCTTTAAAATTAATGCAAGATTTATTTGAGTATCAGTATATCATTAAAGAAGTATTTGAGAAGATTGACAATCTCTGGCTAGAACAATCGCCAGACAATCGCTTTAAACCCCAAAGCTTTTATTTTGATTTATGGGTATGGGAACATGAATATTGCGAAATGACAAAAAAAATTAAAGCACATCTAGCATTAATAAATAATATTAATTTTGCTAAATTAGATGATGATATAATTGAACGTGCGATTGCTGAAAAATATAAGCCTGAAGACATATGATTATACTAATGTTTATTTTGTTCTCCAATGACCAATTGCATATGAATACTCTGGATTAACAAATACTCTTTTTGTGTTAGTGCGGTCAAGAGACCGTTTTGTTACAACTGTTGTGTTAATCTCATGCAGATTAGATCGCAGCTTGTAATTGTCATGATGAAAAGTCTTATTGCCAAACAATGCTTCTTTATAGTTGTCATGGGATATGCTTGACTGCACAGCGCTGCGAGATATTCCCTTTGCTTTTTTAACAACTTTTTTTTGGCTTGAAAGACTGTACATTTTCGACCTTAAACCAATAAACTCCTTGATCACATCTCCAGATAATTCATCCTTCATCTTACCTAAAACCTTTTTGTTAACAGTTGAATGCAAAGGCGAATCTTTAGGGTAATCAGATGTGTCGTACCATCCCGCATGCCCTTTAGCTACTTCTAATTCCATGTCTTTATAGATATCTTCAGTAGGGATGTCGATTACAAAGGAATCTGTATCTGTGTACAGAACTCTGGACTCAGGATACAAGGGTTTAAAGTAGTCGTAAAGAAATTCTAACATCAAAAGCTTCGACAGCTCTAAAACAGTAAACCCAATAAAAACAGGTTTGTCCAATTTGACTTTCTTTTTTTTCATCATTATGCCAAAAAGCTGATCATGAAATCTTCTGAAGTCCTGATAATTAGGTTTAGAAGTTAGCTTAATTGCATCGTTCTCTCTGGTGACCAATCTAACATCTTTACGCTTGTGCGGATTCTCCATAGTCTTTCCAAAACAGCTGTTGTTCATCAACTTGAAAAAGTCTTTTTCTGAAGCATCTGCGGATTTAGTTCTGAGATCAGTGTTCTTCATTATGTATGGTTTCATGAACTGTTCTTGATCAAATGCAATTATACGATGAACAGCTGCCAACTTCAAACCATGTCTTAAATAAAATTGGAGAAGTCTGTAATGACAGACATAATTTTTTTTGTCACGAAGATTAGGCACAAGTTTAGGCGGTTCTGTCATTGCCATCTTTAGACTTTCTGCCGCTAATGGATAGTCATTATGGTAATCATGAAGTTCATGAGGATATTCTAAATCAACTTCTAGAATGAGACCTCTTTTACGATCAGCTTCTAGAGTAGGTAGCCATTTTAAAAACTTTTGAATGTCTTTGAGTCCTGTGTACATTTTAAAGTTACGTAATGGAAGTGATTGACTCATAGCCCAACCATACAGATTGTTTGCATCTAAATACATAAGATAGTTAGACCTTTTACTTGGTTCATAGTCGTCCAAGTATTTGTTGTTTGCTTTACAGTAATGGTGCGACGCCATACTGATTCCCCCACGCAATCCGTTTTCAATCATCTGAAGCATTGGCAGGTCAGACAATAAATCAATTTGTACTCCAGTAAATTTTAAGAAAGCGTCCCAGCTCATCCCAGGCGCAGAAATATAATGCGCAGGATCCAGGCTGTAATGTTTCATGCAGGTCTTCCTATAATTTTCAAAGACGTCCGCCAACAAACAGGTATCCGCCATTAAATAGGAATCATGATAGTCTCCCATCGTTTTACACTCTAACTTCTGCCACGCATCTTGAGCATAAGAATAATCAGAATCACTGATGTCCTTTCCTCTAAGACTACTAAAGAACGCGCCTTTAGGTGGAAGGGCTGGGTTATCAAACCTTTCCCAACTGTTCATGTACTCATAAGGGTAAACGCCCTTTCTAACAAGAGTTGGGTCAAAATATTCTTCTGTTATTGGGCAGGACTTTAAGGATCCTGCCAGTGACTCTAAACTCCCCATCAGGTGTTGCATAGAGTCATAAAAAGATAAATTATTTAAAGTGAAACACATGTACTTTTCTGATGACTGCGCAATGCATGACACCCTAAAGGCGCAAGTTACTGCTTGCATTATAAGGTGAGAGTCGTAACCTCGCAAGTTGTGAAAGAATATAGGAAGTCTCCAAGTCCTAGGATCAAACTTTAGTTGAAGATTGCAATTGTTATGCGCTGCTCCTCTAAACTTTCCGCTAATGTGATCATGGTCTCTTACTGTTGGATTTAAACTTTTAGGTGTTAGCTCTAAACCACAAATCCAACAGTGAGTGGCTGAGTCATAGCGATCTTGATCTTCGGGGGTCATCTTAAGATCGGATAAGAATAGATTATTAGAACAGGCATTACGAACTTCTTGCATGCGTTTTAAGAAATGTTTTGCTGCATGTGGTCCTCTGTATAATTCTGGCTTTGAATGTTCACCATCTGACCTGACAACAATAAAGGCAAATGAACAAATCTGGTGGTTATTCATTATAACTGTTTTTGGTAAATGTTTTGGAGCTGGCCCCTCATAAGGAACAATAAGCGATTCAAAGTCTGCGTAAACAACATATGGAGACCTCTGGAGTTTTTTGTAATTCTTAAAACTAACCTTACTGCCTTCTCTTGGCATAATTAGTTCTGTATTGCAGTCAACTGGACTAAGACAATGTTTTACATGTTCACTCGCAGCTTGAACGGACGGAATTCTTGTTAAACATTTTCTACAAAATTCTTGTTTGCTATGTTGTTTTGTAGTATGCACTAGTAATCTACTCATTGTGCGTATTAGAGTGTAGTGCAACCCATTAAGGCTTTGCATCAGGAGTAAGTCTACATGAGTTTTGGTTGGTTCGCCTATTGTTGGACTGTTCTTTGATACTCTAATTGGCAGAAGGTTGGTTTCTTCAGACCATGTGTATACGTTAACAGTTATTGGGGGATTCTGTTCTTCAAACTGATCAATTTTGTCTACAGCCATAGGAAATTCAAGGCCGTTAAAGTTAAGATTATTGGCCCACTGTAAATAGTTAGATACTCTCTCTGCATTTTTGGCAACGTGATGCAGCCTAGCAAGAACGCACCACATAAAACATTTGTCGTCTGAATTCTTTATGTTCAGAACTGCTTTCTTTGCAACCAATGTTGGAGGCAGTGGAATGTAAGACTTGCCTACAATCGGCTCATACTTAGCCTGTCTTAATCTGATGTCTAGGACTTCACCCTCTGACCAACCAGAGCCTCTCATTTTAGCTGCTTCAGAGGCTTCATTAAACTGTGTAAGAAGTTGATCTGCCCAACCGGGTGTTAAGTCATTATAAGAAAGAATAGTTTGCTGTTTAGTTGAGACCCAGACTTCTAGATTTTCTTCATTTATTGTTATATAGTCGATTAAAACAACTAACCTTACTTTAACTGGAGGGTTTATTGTTAGTTTACTTGGAACTTGAGAAATAGCATGTACAACGCTTGCCTGCACGTTTGTTGGATCAATAACTTCTAAAACGACCTCATTTAAAGCTTTTGACAAACGCTCTTCCTCTTCCATTGCATCTAACCAAGAGTCAAAACTGTCATATATCTTATCCATGCTGAGTTTCTTTTCTAACTCAACATATTTATGTAAATTAAAAAAAATACATCGACTCCAAAGTCGTCTTAATCAGAATCAATATCAACGGTCTTTTTGTGCTTGGACTCGTAAACTAAAGTATAAACGCCCTTTGGGGTTGTTAATGTGAGCTGTTTAGAACAGAGTTTAATGTTTCGTTTACTTTTTTTAAGCATTCTTTTTTTTATCTGATCGGTGTCTGGTTGTTGAGAAAAAGTTGCCCTTGCCTTTCTTTGAAGATCAAACTTTTGTCTTTTGTAGTCCTCAAAATCAGCCTGTAGGCGGCTAAATTCTTCATCCGTGATGTTCGAGTCGGCAAGTGCTTTATTTATTGTCAGTTTGAACGAACTAAGTTTAGCTGTTATTAGTTGAACCATAGCTGTGTGCTTTTGGAGTTTAGCTTTTATTTTTTTGCTGACAGCACTTACAGCCAATGAACACAGGCCAAGAGTTAAAGACAAACCACCTAGAGGTAAAGCTGCCGGTGCACCTACGCCTGTTGCTAAGAGGCCTACACTTGTTCCTGCTGATAGAGCACTAGTGATCGATGCTCCAGTATTAACATATGTAACAGCATTAAAGACGGCAGAATACCTTCGTTTGGTTTTACTGTATTTTGAAAGGTCCTGCTCTAGTTGGGTTTGCATTTGTGTTATGTTTGTTAATCTGAAAGTTTTTATGTCTACAGCAACAGAGTTCTCTTCTTTGGGCACTTTTGGATAAACCTGAACAGACATGCTTTTTTAAAAAATAAAAATAATTTAGTATTGGATATCTTTTAATCTGTTATCTTGAATATTCAGCTGCGCATCATATATTAAAAACAAATATACATTAAGTGGTTTATCACTCTCTTTTTCTTTATCAATTTGAATGGTTATTCCGTCTTTAACAGTTCTCCCACTTCCATGCAACTGATTATCCTCTGTCGACCTTAGGTCAATCCATAAACCGTATTTCGTTGTTAAATAATCATCAAGTCTAACACTGTGAAGGTGTAGATCTTTAGACACAAGGTCTACTGTTGGATTTCTACACCTCCCGCCTCCAAAATATTTTCTTATTTCGTCAAAATGCTGATAAGGTTTAAGCCCACTACTGTAGACTTGGTTAGGGCTCCCCTCAATTGAACATTGTACTTTCGTTATTTTAGGATTGATAAACTTTTCACTTTGTCTTTGGTATGGTTCTTCATCTTCACACAGCAATAAAATACCTTTAAGGGATCTTGCTGTGGCGCTAAAACTAAAATTCCATATAGTGTCTGCCCTGCTTTTAGGATATTTTGAATGATGAATCACTCTTTCGTAATGTATTGCTAATTGTGACTGATATTGTTGCTCAATCAGCCTTGCTAAGTTAGGGTTGCTAACAATGTCAAACTCTAACGAGATGTCGAAAATGCTGTACTTAGAATCAGTGTCTGTAGATCCAATGACCCGTTTGTATTCATTAAAAGTTAGTTCATATGACAATCTGTCTTTTAATGCTCCTTGAAAGTATGGCGCATGCGCTTTTAACAACTCAAAATCCAAGGGTATAGAAAAGCGATTTCCAAACGCATAACTTACAGCTTTAGTCTTGTTACTGTCTTTAGCATCTTCGGCGCCTATTCTGTGTTTTAGTGCTTCGTTATTTTCGATTCCTTGAAACGCGAGGTCAGCCCTTTCATTATCGGTTAGCCATAGATCACAATAGATTAGAAATATGTCTGCATTGTGTAAAGAAAATATTTCCTGCCCCTCAAGTTTTATAGAAATTTTCTTAACGATTGCCCGTCCCAGATTCTGTACAACTGTCCTGTTTGGGTCTGTTGCTGATTCGAGTTCTATTTTGAAAGTAAGCCGTGCAGATCCTGGCACAATCACTTCATCTGCTCCTAGGTCTGGAAATTTAACAGTAAGAATTTGATCTGAATCAATAGTAGATGGATTATTTGGAACAATAATATTCTGTTTATTTCCCTTCACGCCAAAGGGCTCTTTCAGTCTTCTATGCGGGTCAAGAATCGAGCCATATGCTTGTGACATTCTTTTTATAAAACAAAATAAAAAGTTAATTATTTAAAAACATGGCAGGCATTGAAGAAGATTATGATGTTCCTGATCCTGGAAACGACATGAGTGAAATGACTCCTTCGGCACATTCATTGCCCTCATTGCGGCGTGAATTAACAGAAAGTAAGGTCGGAGCACTTTATCAAAGTTTAGGCCAAGAACCTCCTGAATATTTAGACCCTAATGATTTTGAAGTAAAAGATGACCATTTGTATGTGAAAAACGACCAAGGACAACTTGTTCAGCTTACAACTAAACGAAACTCATCAAAGTTTGTAAGCATGGGTACAATTAGACAAAGACTCAGTGTGAACGAACAAAAACGCCTTGGCATTCCTAAACAAAAATTAGATAGGGAAGCAGTTGCTAAACTTCAAAACACACAACAAGAAATCCCACCAGATAACCAAATACAAAACATGCCACTTGAAGTTTTAAATCAATCAACAGACAAACTAATACAAGCAATAGAAGCAGAAACCAGTTTTTCAGAAGAAACAGCATTAAAAACTATGCACGATCCGCCGCTACCTATGAGAGAAATAACGGCCCTTAATCATGCTTTGAGAACCATCAGAGGCGAATTAACAAACAATTTAGCAAAACTGGGTGAACTAGATGAGCATATAAAAAGAGAAAAAGAAAAACTAGCTGATGACCACAACTTAGGACCTGGTGCTAAAGAAAGAATAACACAAAGACTAAAAGATCTTGAACAAGAGAGATCAGCAAGACTAGAAGTGTTGTCTACTAACCGAGAACAATTACGAACTCAAGTGAGCAGAATAAGAGAAACTATCCAAAGAATTTTATATGAAGACACAACGTTAGCAGAACGAATAAGAACACTGTTTAGAGAGCAAGGCGTCACATTAGCAAGTGTTATAACTGCCTTAGGATTTGCAATAAGTACACTGGTGATGGCTATTACAGGCGGCAGTGGTGGGAGGGCAGTGCCACCAGGCCCGCCAACTCCGTCGTCAGATAAATCATGGGTAAAAAAACAACTCGATCACCTTGCAAACTTACTAAAAAAATTAGCCAGTAAGGCAATAGATTCTTTGCCTGGTATAATAGGGGGGATCGTTAGCTGGCTTTTGTCTGCCGCAAGTAAAGTAGTTGGCTTTATGGCTGAGCACTTATGGGCATTAGTTGTCTTAATAGTTGGGTTACTCTTTAGTAAGATAAAGACCAAGTAATCCTAGGGCAGTTAATCCAATAACAAGTGCCGTCTTTTCATATTCATGGTCATCACGAACAAAGTCCGCGTCTTCAATGGCCTTTGGGCTTTGGGCCTTGGGGATTGGATGACTTATTCTTGGGGGGTCGGCTTGTTTTTTTATTGTTTGTAACATTACTGGCTCAGAATTTATGTCGTTTTTTCCGACCTTCTCTTCATTGCCAGCCACAAGGATTTCATTATTATAGTTTATTATTGTTCCTATCTGAAGTCTGAGGTCAGAAGGCAGCATGTATAAACCAGTGCCGACAGCAAAGTCTACTTTCGATCTTGCAAATTGTAAAACATTTTGGTACCTTTTAATACTTGAAGGCAAATCAATTGCAGAATTAATGGCGTCATCTAAATTTGCTAAATACTGTTTTTGTGCATCAAAGCCAGTAGAAGGATCAGTTATGTTAGATCTTGCCTGTGCTTGCGAACCTAGCAAACACCAGACATAAGTACGAATAGAGTCGTTTATTCGTTCTATTCCCGCTCTAGTTAGGCCCTTAGAAGTATCCAAAATAAATGTTGTCCATGCTGTTTTATGCTCTTGCTCTATGGACCCGAGGTGAACAGTTGTGCCTGAAGAAAAAGATGTGTAAGGAGGATTCCAATCATAGTTATACTTTCTGTGCACGCCCCAAAAATAAAGGGTGCCTAAACCATGATTAAGATCCAACTTTTGTCTAAAGTCTGTCTTTGGGTCAATATCAAATTCGTTACAGATCCTTTCAAAAGCCTTGTAATCTATTCTGTTGCTGAATGGATTAAACGTTTTGTCATTTGGTAATGGTGCTTGCAGTTCAGATAAAATACGTCTGAAGGTGTAATAAAAATGAAATCTATACACTGACCTCACCAAAGGATCAGGATGATTTAAATGATCAGCATACGACACTCCACACCCAGTTGATGCACAAAACACAGCAAAGTTTAACTGGTTCTGATAAAACTGCATCGGATGACTGAACCACACTTTCGCGATGTAGTCTTTTTTAATAGGAGGGTTAAGATATCTGTTTAATGGAGTACTAACCTTTACTTGAAAGGCGTCAGTCTGAGTCACAGAAATGTCAAGGGTGTCAGTTGTTATATTTTTAAGATTGTAGTGCGGCCCAACAGAATATTTTGCATTAGTATATTTGAATGCACTCATTTTTAAATTGTTTTAAAAATGTTTGTAACAATAACAACTCAAGACAGTCCTTCGTTTTTAGAATATGCTATTGATAATGAATGCAAAACCCGAAGGGTTGCACTCCATGAAATATTCTACAAAGTCGTATGGTTTAATATAACTGAATCCAAGGAAAATAATAAGATTAAAAAAGTTGATAATAGAGGAAACTTAGTTAGCCAGTTAACCATACCTGATGGTTATTACGGGTTTTGCACGCTGAAAGAAGCAATGAGTAACTTCGACATTACTCTCAAACTTAACAATGCAAATTTGAAAGTAATGTTGACATTCAAACCTGAAGAAGAAGTAGACCATTACCTTTTTGATGTAGAGCTAGCTAAAATGTTAGGCTTTGCAACTAACAATCAATCAATCGATCATGAATTTAGAGTTACACCAGACAAAACTACTTATGAGGGAAAATATCCGCTCGATCTTGCATTACATTCATTACTCTATGTTCATTTGGACGAGCTGAGCACTGATGAAAACTTATATGATGGAAGGCCCTCAACTGTTTTAAGAGCTCTTCCATCAGGGAAAGCTGCATATTGCGATTATGAAATTATACAATTCCCTAATTTACAGTTTAAAAGATTAGCTTGTGGGAGTGTCAGATCATTTAATATAAAGATCACAGATAAAACAGGGAAAGTCGTAAAATGTGATAACCTGCACATTGTTTTAGAAATAAAATAATACGTTGTTTTAAAAAATGTCACGTGGACCAGAAGAATCGGGAGTTACATTAGCGCCTGAGAGGTGTGTAACTTTAGAATTAAAAGACCTTGCAGACGTTGAGGACTTTGAACAAAACGGTGAGATAGGCACTTTGTATGGTTTTGAGTACAGTAAAGATGGTTATTATAAGCGCAAAGAGGTTGGCGACAACAAAAAGTTTCCTAAACTAGAACAACTACGCAATCTAGAAGCAAATAATGCGGGTCAGTATGAATATAAAATAGTTCGAAAAACTGACAACAAATGGCACTTAGAACCATATTTAGAATGGGACATAAAATTTGAATTCTTAAGCCCATTTACATTTTTTGACCGTCAAAAAAGTTTCAGAAAAGCATTGAACTCTGGCCCTTTACATGTAAGTCTTATGCCAGAGGACAACAGTCGGAAAGAGATCGAAATAAAGCCGTTTGGGGACAAACAGTACATCCTCCACAGAAGAGAATCGGTTTTAAAGAAAGCTTCTACAAAATTACAGTTCATTCCACGCACAAAATTAGGAGACACGTTCACAATGATATTTAAAATTTCTGTCTTAAAAGATGAGGCGAGAAATGGAGCTCTGGGCGTCAGTGACAATCTTATGAAAGGAATTCTTATTAGCTGGCAAAACTTAGACGTTGACAAACTTAAAGTTACTGTCGTCGTTCTTTACAATGGCGAGGATATTAAGGTCATAACAACAAGCAACAAAATTGATGTTAGTCTAAATAGAAACGATCTTACAGAACTGAACTGGATTAATCTTACACATTTGGGCCTTATAGGGTTTTATTATACTGAACAAGTTTTGACAGAGAGTATGATAAAAACAATAACTGGATTAGATTAAATTCTGTTTTAAAAATATGGAGCAGACAACTTTGGCGTCAATGCCGATGTTAAACTTTATGACAAAAACCCCTCATTGTTCATTGATTTGTGGACAGACTGGTTGTGGAAAAACAATATTTGTCCTCGACCTATTACAAACAGTTTATAGTTATAATTTTGATCATATTGTAATTTTCTGTCCAACATTAAAGTGGAACAAAGCATATCACGACAGAAGGTTTATATGGACGGATGATGAAATCTATTTAGTTGATCCTAGCAATAAACTTAGCGAGTGCTTAGAACACTTTTATAGACAGTTTGAGGAAACGCAGACACTATTTATTATAGATGACTGTTCGGCAGAAAGAGACATAGTTAAAAAGAGAAAATCTTTGTCGAAACTGGCTTTCAGTGGAAGACATGCTGGAATAAGTGTGTGGATTTTATGTCAGAAATATAACTCAGTTTTAAAAGACTTTAGAGAGCAATTAAAGACTGTAGTTTTATTTCACATGAAAGATAGAGACGCATTTAATGAATGTATGCGCGAAAATGATGTTATTGAAGACGATCAAGAAAAACGAAGGATTAAGCAAAAACTGAAGTCTCAAAAGTTTTGTAAATTAGTATTAAAAACAGATAATCCTACACATTATGTATGTTTGTAAAGTGTTAACTATTAGAGAACTAGTAAACAGGCATTCTGGGTAAGCCGGCGGAGCAACAGCGAAACCGGCTTCAGCCGGTTGGAGCTGGCGGAGGTGGGTGAGCCAGAATGCCTGTTTACTAGTTCTCTCAACTTCATAGAGAAGCTGGACACTTACTTTGCTGTATTATTTGAGTTTTTGTACCTGTCAAAGCATGTTGACCAAGTTTTTAAAACTTTAAGCCCACAGTCGATACTTGAAGAATTAACTACACCTTTAAATGTATCACCTCCCTTACCACTTTCAATGGAATCGGTCTATATCACATATGTAAATCTGATGCAGGAAAACCTCAAGAAACAAAGGGATTATGAACATTTTTATAACCAGCTGGAAACATTTTCATCACGTCTTACTAGAAAAGTCAGCAGTTTAATGAGTCAGTTAGACAGACTCAAAAGTATGTGGACAAAGTCTCTTCAAAATGCGAATGTTTACACAATTAACACAAACAGCTTAGAGTGGACTCGGTTTGTAGGCGAACTTATGGATGTGATGACAATGTGTAATTATCAAACAACATTACAAAACTGGCGGATTTTGAAATCGAAAATCGAGATCGTTTTTCGCTGGTAAAGACCAATCCAGCATCAATCTGTCAAAAGAAAATAGATTATGTGAGCCATATGAATGAAATGGTTTCCGAACGTGTAAACAAACTGAATGATTCCATAAAAAAAACAAAAAACATGCAGCATATTTTTCAAGAAAACCGGGAACAGGTGACAACTGAATTAAAGACACGTTTCCAGGATATCAGGGGGGATGGGGGGGGGGGGGGGGGGGGGGGGGAGTACAATATTTTTTTTACACATTCAGATCATAAGTACAACAAACTCATATTTCTTATGATTTGTTCAATGAAGTATTGACCTCTTTACACAACATCCCACTTTCCGCTTTTGAAAGTAAGGGCACATTAACCTTGGCGTTAAAAGATGCTGGTATTTTTCGGTTTGAACCAGACGACGTACAGCTTATGAGAAAAAAATAATTTGGACTGGGGCAAATGTTTCGAATGGGTCTATTCGCTTTTAACGGAAATTCCCTCAACAGAAGATACTGATGTTTTGGTTAAAAGTATATGGTCAGTCTTCGGCAACGATCGCAATATGAGCAATATCGCCGCTCAGATGCAGTCGGTCATAGAATTAGTTCAAGTGCAGTATATAAATTGCAATACAGAAAAGTAGTTGATGAAAAATGGGGAGTTTGTATCATACTCCCTGTTTGGCTAGTATACTTACCATGTCAGACCATAGCATTCACGGCAGTCAGCCAGCTCTGTCAGGCCGAAGATTTTGTGTGGCTAATGCAGTAATAAGACAGTCACGTGACGCCCACCCTACTTCCGCCGTAGGAAGAAGCCGGTGTCAACTTCCTGTACCTCATTCGTCGAGGCCTGCACGCCAGGTAACCCAAGAACCTTGGCGCTAGTGGGGAAGGTAGGGCGGGTATTAGAGTCTGACATGGTAAGTATACTAGCCAAACAGGGAGTATAATACAAACTCCCCATTTTGGCATCATATACTGTACCATGTCAGACCATAGCAGAATTTATAGTAAAAGGAGGAGGGCAAGTGCCCTAGTGGTTCTCGGGGTTAACCGATATGGCTGCATTAGCCGCCACAAAGGATATCCCTCTAGAACCGTCAGCCCTGGTCATGCGGATGTCCCTTAAGTAAAAGTTTACAAAGGGATTTTCCAAACGCCAGTAGGCTGCCTCCAGGAGATGGCGCAGGGGGACAGAGTGCTGGAATGCTGTAGAAGCAGCCAGCGCTCTGACCTTATGAGCTCGGGGGGACGAGACGGGAAGGTCCTTAGACGCCTGGGCATAGGTCGATCTGACCGTCTTGGACAGCCATCTGGAGATAGTGCCAGCTGAGATGTCTTTATTTTCTTGGGATTGATGGAGATAAGGAGACATCTCTGGGAAACGCGCCTGGGGCGCGAGCGTTCCCAGTAGTGTCTTAGACACCTGGAAGGACATAGGGTCATGTCACCACCGCTCTCTCCGCCTAGGGTATCCGCCAATGAGTGGATGACGAGGTAAGGAGAGGGACTACCGGGTTCCTGGTTCTTAGCTAGGAATTCGGGAAGGAACTTAAGAGAGACAGAGCCGTCCACGTGGAAGGCAATGTCTCTGCGGTCCCCGCTGAGAGCGTGGATCTCGCTTCACCTTCTGGCCGAAGCCAAGGCGAGGAGAAAGGTGGTCTTCATGGAAAGGAGATCAAAAGGGAGGGAGGAGATAGGCTCGAAAGGGGGTTTCCTGAGGGCGTCAAGTACGATGAAGAGGTCCCAAAGGGGAACGCGCCTTGGGGATTGGCCCTCACGAAGGGCCACGCCTCTAGAGATCTCTCTGAGAAGGAAGTCATTCTCAAAGGAAGGACCGCCCAGTTGGCGGATGGTCGTGCAGATGGCCGACCTGTAGCCCCGTACGGAGCTGGACGAGAGCTTGAGGTGGGACAGAAAATTTCCTATCTGGATATTGGAGGGGCGATTGTGTGGAACAGAGTTATCCTTGCACCATGAGACCCATTTCCTCCATCTGTAATCATAAAGGGAATCAGTGCTAGCTCTGCGAGGGGCCATGGCTAGGTCTCGGAGGTCCTGGGAGGCCCCGGCGCTGGAGAGGATGTTGAGGATGGACTGGGACCTGTCCGCTTGGGAGGAGGGGTTAGGTGCTCGCAATTGGGCTGGCACAGAAGCCAGGCGTGGAGGCGAAGCATCTGGGGATTGGAGTGGGGGCGACCCGAGTGGGGTTGCCTGAGCATGTCCCACCGGGCGTTCAACTGGAGAGGGGGAACGTGAGTGAGGGACTTGAGGTCCGGAAACCAGGACTGAGTGGGCCACCATGGGGCTATGAGGATGAGCCTGGGTCTCTCGAGCCTCACCTTCCTGATCACCTTGTGGAGGATCGGGAAGGGGGGAAAGGCGTAAGCTATGAGGTCGGACCAGGGAAGGGAGAGGGCGTCGATCGCGTACGCCTGGGGATCTGGGATGGGAGACACATACACCGGCAGACGATGATTGAATCGGGTGGCGAACAGGTCGATCATGGGTCTGAACCAATGTTCCCACACCGGGGTTAGTGTAAGCCTGCTGAGGGTTCATTCCGTGTGAAGGATGGACCTGGAGCGGCTGAGAGAGTCTGCCAGGATGTTGTGTGTCCCCGCTATGTGTCTCGCCCGAAGGGTGATCCCTTGCGCGTGACACCAGCGAAGGAGGGCTTCCATCCTGAGGGAGAGGCCGATGGAGCATGCCCTCCCCCCCCCCCCTTTGTTGATGTAACAAGCTATCGAGGTGTTGTCCATGAGGAGGAGAACAAATCGGTGCGAAACCAGTGTCTGGAAGTGGAGGAGGGCTAGTCTGACCGCCTCCAGTTCCAGGATATTGATGTGGAGATGGGCAGTCAGAGGGTCCCACACTCCCGAGGCGTGGCTGTTCTCCAAATGGGCCCCCCAGCCCGAGTTGGAGGCGTCTGTGTGAAGTTCCAGGGCCTGGGATGGGAGAGAGATGGGGACCCCGGGGCTCAGGGTTGAGGGGTCGAGCCACTCTTCTGTGGCCCAAGCGAACCAGGGCCCAAGGGGAATGGTCTGGTCCCAGCGGTCGGTGGTCTGCGACCAACGACGGTGGAACTCCCTTTGGAGCTGTCGCTTGGGGACCCTGCCTAGGGGAATGAGAGGCGACAGGGACTCCATCATCCCCAGAAGGGAGGAGAGTGTCCTTGCCGACGTGTGGGGAGAGAGGCGAAGGTGGGAGATTAGGTCCCCCAGATGGGTGGACCTCTCCGGGGTCGGGGAGACTAGCATGGACGTGGTGTCGAGCTCATGCCCAGGAAGGAGAACCTCTGGCTGGGAGAGAGCTCGCATTTGGTGGGGTTGGTGATGAAGCCTAGTGAGGAGCATAGGCTCAGGAGTCTGGAAGTGTGGGCTTGACACAGGGCCTGAGTGGGAGTCAGGACGAGCCAGTCGTCGAGGTAAACCAAGAGACGAATGTCCTCTTGTCTGGCAAGGGCGGCCATCTCCTTGACTACCTTCGTGAAGAGGAAGGGAGCCAGGGAGAGTCCAAAGGGGAGGGCCTTGAACTGGAACACCCATCCCCGCCAGACGAACCGAAGGTAGCGTCTGTGGGAAGGATGAATGAGAATCTGAAAGTAGGCGTCCTTCAGATCTATGGAGGTGGCCCAGTCCAGATGATGGATGGAGTCTCTGATTTGGATCGGGGTCTCCATCTTGAATTTTGTTGGTCTTAGGAACTTGTTTAGTGGGGAGAGGTCGAGGATAGGCCTCCAGCCTCCCGAGGACTTGGGGACTACGAACAGGTGGGAGTAAAACCCGGGATTGGGGTGGGGTATCTCCGTGATGGCGCCCTTGAGGAGAAGTTCCTCGACTTTCATGTGAAGTGCCTCCACCTGGGCGGGAGAGGGATCGCTGGGGGAAGGAGGAGGAGTGGTTAACAGGGGGGGGGGGGGGGGCGTTCGTGTGCCCATGGCAGACTGAACCCCTCTTGCAATACAGACACTATCCAGGGGTTGAGGCCCATATGGCGCCACTGGTGGGCATGTCGAGACAGGCTGCCCGCCAGGGGGGCTGAGGGGCTGGGGAGGGGTGAGAAGTCTGCCAGTTCTCGCTCCTCCGTAGGTGGGTCTGCTAGTCACCGCCGAGGCCGAGCTTGTTGGCTGAACCAAAAATTCTGTTGGGGGTTCTTCGGTTTCGGCCGAGGTGCGGCGGAACTAGGGCGTCTGGCGGGCCTTGAGGTGCAAGGGGGAGGCTGTTTTGGATAGGGCTGGGGTCTGGAGGGGGTGTGGGCAGGGCGAGATGTGGGCCCACCCAGACGATGTTGGCGAGGGTGCCTGACCGCGAAGGACGCGGCCTGTTTGCATTCCTCGACTGCATGGGTGATGACTGCAGTCGAGTACTCGCCGAAGAGTGACTGTTCCTGACCCGGGATGCACCTTAGGGCTGCCTTGAGCGCCAGAGAGAGATTGGCCTGGGATAACACAGCATCTCTCACTGCCAACAGGCAGTTAAAATGACTCCTGGCTGCGCTGTCTGCCGCAGCCCAAAGGTGATGAGATATCTTGTTGACAAGAAATCGCATCAAGGGGTCGCCAAACAGGCCAGGGTCTGCCTCAGTGTCGTCAGGGTCCGAAGACACTGAGGCAGTGCCACCCTCCTTAGACCAGAGTTCCTCCGCTCGCTGAAGGAACATGTCAATGAAGACATGTCCCGCAGTGGTGTGCAGGATGCCAGTTCTGGCGATCCTGTCCCATTCCATCAGGTTCTTGATGGAAATTGTGGTGGAACTGGGAGGCGGAAAGTTGGGGGTGAGCCTGAGGTCGGCAGGGGAAATAGCTATCTCCCTGGTGACTGGATTGGCGGAGAAGAGGGAGAAGATGTGGGGGCTCTGACGCGGGTCCTTGAGGAAATTTCCTACTGGAGCCGCATTAGGGCTGACAAGAAATCAGGCCCCGGAGGAGGGACAGCCTGTGCACCCCTGGCGAAAGCCGCCGATCTGTCCCACAAGGGATTGAGGGTCTGGGGGGCGACGATCCTCGGCCGTGATCGCTGGGTGGGGGGAAACCCAGCAAAACGGCTGAAGGAGAAGCAGTTGTCAGAGGAAGGGGATTCCCTAACAATGAGATCAGGTCGCCAGCTTTCCAAAAAGGAAAGATCACCAGACTGGGGGAGGGAATCCTCGACCCCGTCCTCAGATTGTGGGGCAGAGAGATCCTGAAGAGAATGCTCAGATCCGTCATCAGGATGCCCGGACAGGGGTGCGTGGGGGTCCCGCCCTCGTTGGGTAGGAGGGGAAAACGAGGACGGGTCCCAGGTGGCTCCATATTCGGCGGGCAGACTATGGGAACGCCGATCGGACAGCGCCCGAGAGGATGGGGGGCCCAGGTCGATCCAGCTGTGGGAGGCCGGATGCCACAATCGACCGTATATGGAGTCAGGATGGGTGTCGGCCCTAAGCCACTGGTTCCTCTCGGGGGAATAGAGCCACCAGTCCCCAGGGAGAAAGGTGGGCTGTGGCGGCCCTTGGGCAGAATTTCCGTGGGGACCTGGGTAACCTGAGGCACCATGGGGAGGGTAGCGAGAGGGCGAGCCATCTCGTACCCGCCCCAGGGAGAGCACTGCCTCCTGCGACTCCCTGGTGCAGTCCGTGCCAGCTCCTTGCAAGGCAGGGAGGCCGGTGGGTGGTGTGGTAGCCAAGCCCCCTGGCCGTATGGAGGCGGACTGGGATGGCTGCGGCGACGAGTCCACCTCAAAGGACAAGAGGTTACCCCTGGTCCCGCTGGTCGATCCTCCCCCCTGAGGAATGGGACCGCGGACGTTGCCCAACTGGGGAGCGAAAAAAGTCCGCTCCCCAACGTCCTGTACCCCTAGGGGAGAGTTTGACGGTCGATCGGGGTGGTTTGACCGCCGGGGGTGAGGGCGCAGATCCGACCCGGTCGTTGCCTGCATCCCTGACCCGAGGTTGTGGACAGTGGGGGAGTCCCACTGGAGACTGCCCACAACCCCTCCACTGGAGTTCTGACGCTCCTCGTGTCCTAGCGGTGGCTGCGCCCGGGCACAGTTGGGGAGAGCGTGATGCGACTGCGTGGCATTAGTGGGGGGTGAGCTACTGCCATGAGTCTCATTGGATCGGATGACGTGCAGCGATTCCGGCCGCGAATCGTCATCCGTGCTAGTCTGCACCTCGGCAAGGTTCCCCGGGGGCCGAGAGTCGCAGGACGTAGCATGATAGTCAGAAGTCTCTGTGTGTGATCGAAGGTGAACACACGATTTGGCCGGTGAACGTGAGGATTTTGAACGGGCAGGACCCCGCATGGGAGCCTTGCCTTTGGATTTAGAAACAGTCTCGAAAGAGAAACAATTTGAGATAACGGCCGATTGTCTGTTCGCCTTCGAGCGCAACGACCATGTGTCCGCCGGCCGGGCAGAGGAGGAATTGTAGCGATGGTTGCGCGTCCCCTGCGTGGAACCCTGCTCTGCACTGGCCGCACGCTCATCATAAGTGTGAGCGGATTGTCCCCAGGAATCGACACTCGGGTCCTCCGGGGCAGAGAGCAACACCTGGACAAAGGAGCGGCTCGACCTGTTAGTGTCCTTCACCATGTTGGGCAGTGGTGGCGAGACAAACACGGTACACACGGTCACAAAGAGGAGACAAAGAGGTGGATCGAGGGATAGGAAGAGCTCGAACAACCTCGGCACTGGAAGTGCGTAATTGAAAATGAAATTGTGCGCGGCAGTACGAAGATCGGTACTAGAGTACTAATCGATCGACGAAACTCGCTCGAAAGCGCAGCCAGTAATGGCCGGTTGAAACAAGATGGCGGGACGACCGGCGAAGGAGGATTGAGACTGAGTGCACGACGAGGGAGGTCGTTGAGTTAAATCATAGAATGGAAGAAAGGCGAATTGAAAATTCGTCGGTAGGGCCACAAGGCTGAAAAATGTGGAGGAACCGACGATGGAGTTCCGAGATACCGGCGATGTAGTTCCGAGATACGGAACTGCAAGGAGCACAGAAGACAAAGTCGCGAGTGACGAGAACAAAGCCCGATCGTGAGGGGAGTGTGATCGAGTAAATCAGTCAATAAAACAATCCACAAAATGCGCCAAACCAAAACCACACCAGCAAGGGTAAAAGGGTTCAGTGCGCAAGCCACAACAAACAAGCAAAGAAGCAACACAAGGCTATCTTAACACAACGGCAAAGAAAGGCGAGACAGAGCACAAGACTTATCTTGCTTGGACGGCAGGCCGAGAGAGAATGAGGTACAGGAAGTTGACACCAGCTTCTTCCTACGGCGGAAGTAGGGTGGGCGTCACGTGACTGTCTTATTACTGCATTACCCACACAAAATCTTCGGCCTGACAGAGCTGGCTGACTGCCGTGAAGGCTATGGTCTGACATGGTACAGTATATGACGCCAAAGAGATATTCACACTCACGATCATCTACAAAATATAAAAAGAATCTATGATAGCAGTGTACATAAAACAATAACACTCCTTGAGCGATACATTTCTGAATATTCTTTCAAGGAAGCTCTGCCTTTGAGTCATTCAATAAATGATTCCTTCCATGATTGTTACAAACAATCAGAAAGGTTGCTCGGTGAAACCAGGAACGAAAGTGAAATACGTGATTTTTTAAATGAAATGGTTGTGCAGAATCAAAATACAGACCTCTCAGTCACGTGCGTAGAGATGCTGCGCAAAGCTCACATTAAGAACAAAATACAATCTCTCATATGACTGGTATGGTCCAAGAAATAGAAACAGTGGTGACGAATCTTTCGAAAAATCTTAGTACTACACAAACATTGTGGAAGGAAAAGATATCCCAAATACCCAAACACGCATCAACAAGCGAAATGGAAGAATTTTATCATTCCTTTAACTCGACTGTTGAGAACCACTGTTCCGTATTTGATAAGAAAATAAGGTTGTGGTACAAAACGAAAGAGACTCGTACATCTGATATAATCAGCCCTTCAGCAGAAAAATATTTGCGACAAATTGAAAAAAAACTGTAGATGATAGAGTGAAAAAAATAGAAACAATTAAAAAAAACAGACCATTGATACAATTACTACCATCCATCAGTCTTGTAAAAAAAAAAAAGTCAAGAAAAACACATCAATTCTATGAAAAAGGAGTTTAAAGAAATAATCGAAACCTTGGAAGAGTTTCTTACATTGGCTCATACTGCTACAGTTGACAAGAAAGAAGAGAATTGCTACAAGGATGAGGTTGGAAAATTAATTATCTTTCAGGAGGCCCATTCCGTGTATTTGCAGTATGTTTGGATGGATTATCAGGACTTGAAGGCCCGACGTTTTGTAAAGTGCTTTGATTACATTTGAAATCTCTTATCATTTACCTTGACTGCTCTCAAATCCTTAGAAGTAAGCTTGTTTGAAGAGGATACGACTGGCCTCCACGAAGAGTTAAACAAAATGGGTTTACTTAGATTCGGTTCTATTGGCGCCCGAGCATTGCAATTTTTAAACCAAGAAGCTTACCATCACTCACTTACTGCGTACAAAATACATTAAACAGCTATATCAACCCCCACCAGTGGTACTGTTACAGGGTCGTTTTAAAACAGAAACTGAAAAAATCTTTAACTTTGTTCAAGAGCAACGAGAGAAATGTAGAATAGAAGTATCAAATATGAAAGTAGATGAAAGAGCAAAGGGAAAACGGGAAAGGGAAAACGTTTAGACCACGAGCGAGATATTGATCTTATATCCATGCAGATAACAAATTGTAAGCGTTTATGTTCTAGTAAAAAAATTTAAAGAAGATTTGGAGCTGTCTAAAACAATTACAGAACAATTAAATAAGACTTGGAAACAAGTCAATCTTTTGCTCTCTGATTCTGTCAAAGACATAACAACGAATGATATAAATAAGTTATTAACAAATATAACAAAAAAGACTGAAGAGCCCTACTTATCAGATGCTTTTATTTCGAACGAAGAACGACGTTATTTAGATGAGCTTCGGGATAAAGAGGAACACACTAGAGTGGATGACTTGATTCAAGCTGGGAAGTGGCTCACAGAAACATATAATAGTGGTAAAACTGATTTTACAGCAATAACAGAAAATAGGCAGTATAAGGCTTTCATTACAAATCAAATATTTTTGCCCCACAACAGAAAAAAATAAACAAAAAGTGAGAGAGTTCATGGAAACATTTTCAAATAATATATTTAAGCAAGACTGGCCCCTTGTACGCCTACAAACAGATTTAAAAGCCCTAAGTGCTCAGTTAAAAGATTGTTCAAAATCACCAAAAATGATAGCCACAAAATTGCAGCAGGTACACGAGACCGCACCGAATATCCATTCTAAGTACAAATCAAATTTTAATGAAATTTCTCACTTTTTTTAAGTTTAAATTTTTTTTGTACAAAATCGAAAATGACAAATATATCTGCCTTCAAAAGGGGTTGTGATGGTTCCCTTATGCAGCTAGTGAAGAGTTTTCATATCTGTAACATATTTTCTTAATTTCATGTTCCCAGTTTCTCCATCTTCAAACTCCCCCCCTCCCTCAGTCCAAATCTTTGCCAAGTCATTACTATGAAGACAGTTCAGTTGTTGGCCTGCGCTTGTTTTTCCCCCCACTATTAGATTGTTCGTCTATGTATTTGTCTGACTTTATTCAAGTTTAAAAGGCTGTGCCAGTCTTGAATAAAGGTTACTCTCTGTTATGTTTTCTTATGGGAGCAAAAAATACCCCACTTGTTTACTGTTTTTCTTTGTACAGACAAAGTAATTTGGTTGTTGGAATATGAAAGATTGTTAATGTTTTTAGAGAAGATTATAGACATTTTAAATTCTCAATCTGATCAAATGGAAATAATACCTGTTGAAGAACGATTATTTACGTTGGACAGGCCGCAAAATGTTTGCAGTCTAGACACGGCCATTATAGAGTTTATAGACAAACGTCAAGAAGCATTGATGATAGAATGTTTTGTGGAAAAGTTTGACGCAATTTTAAGAGGTGTACACACCGAAATTTCTGACATACGGGAAAACACTTTACATAAAATGAATGAATTTCAAAACAATATTAACGCACAGGTATCAGACCACATGGAAAGTGCTTTACAAAAACGTATAGACTTTCGTCCTCTTTCTCTCCAACCACAACTCCACGACAGATATTGTTTGTGCACAGAACGCTCCTTTCAACAGCTTTGGAGGCTACTAACCAGTAACGAAAATAAAATCGCACCCCATACACGAAAAGAATATCCGAAGATCTTACAAGAAAATGAAAACAAAATCATAAAACAATTCGAAGATCTCCAAACGAATCTCCAAAAGATGCAAGAATGGTGCGTGAATACTATTGAGCAATACAGCATATCAAGATCCGAGGCAAAGCAGAAAAAATATATGGATACGGTTGTTCAAACCTTAAATCTATGCATTCGTGAAAGTAGAAGAAATTCCGTTTTCGTCCTACGAAATATCACTAGCAGAAGTAATAGGAGTGCTGAACTCATGGTTTCTTAAACAAAGCACTACAAAATCAGTAGAAATCGATAACTATGTGACCAGTTTTGCTTTAAAACTGTTAGGTAAGCTTGCTTAACATTTCATCGATTTATACAACACTTCGAACTTTATTGATCTTCTGGAAAAGGCAAAAAAGAGAAAAGCTGAAGTGGACAGCTTTTTTGAAGATGTAGAAACACTTTCTTCGGAGTTGTTTGCTTTGATGAAAAGTTCCCACCCTTTACAGGAACAGAGTGATGGTCGATGGACAACTGATAAAATCCAAGCTGAAAATCTATGTCAACGTTTCAACACGTTTAAGCAGACTACACTTTCCTTACTGGAATGCCGTTACCTCAAAGAAACTTATTTTCACACTGTCTCCTCTTTAGTCGATTACTTTTTACTTAAGTGGGGCCTTGTACACAATATGTTACAAGAAAATGATAGGCTAGATGCACAAGATTATACATTTGATTTTTGGACAAACGTTGATTCTCGCAAGTTTATATTGAAGTCAATATCCGCTGATAAAATATCTATAAATACTTCAATGACCTCCATTAACATTCTAGCATCAAAGATAGACAAACTTATTTTCCCCTTAGACGGTATAAATTTCAAAGCACCTTCCTCGCAGTTTGAAGATTTTTTTATTCAGGAGGTGTTGGCAAAATACGATCATTAAAACACAATTTGCAAACATTTCATCCGCAAAAAGCTCTTACCTTTAAGTGAAGAATTGGAAACGAAAATACAAGCAATCTACGAAATAGTTACCTCGGCTATTGCGGAATACAATCATAGTCGTAACGTGTATTACACGGACAGCAAGAGCCCATTATTGTTGGATGAGGACAAACGCATTAACAGCCAATGACAAAGCATTAAACAACTCTGTACAAGATACTGTGTTCAAAAATTTTCCCCAGGTCTTTGGGACCCATTAATAGATGAGTATTGTAACAGTTTCCAAGGTGCTAAAAAAGATACTAAAATATTATTTTTACCAATTAAAGCTGATACGCTTTTTACGAAGAAGTACTGTCCAAGACATAGAAATGCAGAAAAGGCAAATATGTAAACTCCGAGCGGTCAGCGTAGGCTGCTTGCCTCAGAGTACTGTCCTTGCCCATTCTGATTTTTTGCTTGGATATGGCACGAATCATTATCACACCTTCCAGCCGATATCAATACATGCACTGCTCTATTAAATCAAAATTACTTTTCTAATATTCGGGACAACATTTCTAAAATTTTGCAGGATTTGCAATGGATGAAAAATCATCCTGACTTGTTTGAACATAAACTTCCACTCAGCGAACAAATTCTAAACATAGTCCTATGTTTAAACACATGGTGTGACCAATATGAATCTCCTTCATGTTATTTAAATGAAGAAGTCATTGAAACAGTGGACCAACAGTTTCTGCAGATCATTGAAATCTCTCTCTCTTTTATCCGAGCGGACAACATTGCAGCTAAGATCATCGTCATATGTACAAAGTGTGAGTAGAGCTCTGAAGATAAAACAGAATGAATTCCAACCTCTCCTGGAAACAGATCAGTATGTTTTTCTTAATGACAATCTGTATGCTAAAATTACACACGCAAATTTGACCTCAAATATATATATATATATATATATTTTTTTTTTTTTTTGTGGTCACACTGGATCAAATTAACCAATCTAATCGAAACCGTGTTTGAAAAGGACCTTTCCTTTATTCTAACTTCTTTAGAATCGTTAAATCACCATCGGACATTCACTTCTACTGAAGTGACAAAAAGCAATCTTTAAACTCTTATATATTTATTTAAAGTACAGTATTGGTTGAGGGACAAACTCTGTTATCCCTATATGATACAACTATGGAGACATTTGGAAGTTTGAATTGCGCTTTGATAGATCATTTGAATGCTGCATATCCAGTCGTTTGGACTGTAAATAGGGAAAAAACAGAAGGAAAACATTTATCGTCAAATGCAGCAGAGTGTGGGTATATTTATAGGATTTCTGAGCCACAAAATGTGCCACCATTTTCTTTGTTTGACTAAATATTATGTTGCAGAATTTTCAAAATCAAATGTGTCATATGTACTAAGATTACGCAGTGTTTATGTTATACCTCGCATTAATCAGTTGTTTCTGGACATTTGACAGAGACCTTCACTGGATGTTACTTCCAAACAATGTTCAGTCTTGCCTGCAGTATTCGCTTAGCCCCTTTTTGATAGATGTGACAGTCAGAACTAATCTTCCGTGGCCATAGTAGGTTGCTATGCAGTTGAAGAGGTGTTGAATCGGGGTGAATCCCCTTTTCAAAAAAGGGTTATAAATACTTCTCAGCTGAAATCAATAACAAGTAAGTATTTGTTAACCACAAATCGTGACCGATATTAATCCATTAAATAACTCTATTATTCTTACTTATTTTCAGGAAAATGAGGATACCATGAGTGGGAGTTCTGCCGGTACTGTATTTCATATCAATGATACTGAAGGAGAAATGGAGGAAGAAATAGATCAGGTGGTAAATAACGAAAGCAGGACCGAAAGAGAATGGACAGGGAAAACGGGTGTGGGAGAAGGAAGTGATGGTGGAGTAGATGAGGAAAAAGGAGAAAAAGAAATTAAAGGTGAAGCCGAGGAAGGCAGAGGAAGAGATGATGAAGAAGAAGAAGCAACAGCAGAAGAAGAAGAAGACACAGAAGAAAGAGAAACAGAAACAGAAGAAGTAGAAGTCGAAGAAAAGACAAAAGATACACCCAACACAGACAGGAAAGCGTCAGTAACTAAAACCAATTTTAATGATGTCACAGATCCACAGTGTACAGGACATCCATACGAGGACAACCCCCCCAAAATACGAGCATACAAGTAATAATCGATTTCCTGGTACTGAAGAGTGGGTGGTAAGTGTGCCTTCATCTGATATTATTTGTGAAAAAAAGACACAAATAATACATATTCTGGATTACAAGACGATGACGAACGTTCTTTGGGCTGTAGTGAAATAGAACATTTACTTAATACATGGAAAGAATTCTTCAAATTCATTGAACATTGTCCAGGACTTGTGACGATTTCAAACCTTTTTTTTAATTTCCACAAACAACATTTTCTCAATCTGCCGTTTAAGATGCTGAATCTTTTTCTTTTTTCTTACATAGTAAGGTTTGTTACAGGAATGGTTTCTAATTTATGGCTTATATATATAAACCGCCATTTCGGTTATATCTGCAAAAGATACGTTTTTCTGTTCAGTTTGAATGTGTAAAGAAACGCATACAGGCGTTGCAGGCACAGAGCGGAAAAAGTGACATCCACTTTGTTCAGACATTTTTGAAGCAAATTAAAGTTAGTAAAGTGAGCATCATCACTGTTTTTCATCTCCCAATTATCATCCGGTTTTTATAACAGCATAATGAATGTCTGTAGCTCTTTGAGGAGTAGGTGTTCCACTGATAGTACATAGTTCAGACTCATCCTTGATTTCCTTGATGCATGAAGTTTCGTTTTTGCACACATATATTCTTACATGACTTGTAATCAAAAGAAGACGGGATCTAAATCGAATGCTTCAGTTAAGTTATTTATGCTACATTCTTTTTTATACAGCGAACAGGACTGCATGATTATCCCTCTTTGTTGCTTTTATATTTTTCACTGTAAATTGCCTGAAGAATTCCCCGTTTGCTTCGGGTCTATCGCTTCCGAGTGTCGTTTGAATGTGAAGCCTTGTTTTAAGTAGTCTACATTACTGTGTTTGCTTTAGGCGAGAATAGGTAATTTTGTAATCATAAGCACTCATAAAGAGAAGTGATACAAAATTATCATTTGATATTGCAGTACTGAATAGTTCGTTCAGAAATATTTCAATATTTTTGGAAAGAATATCTCTTTTTTCGGCGACTGAGTCTATTCTTAATTGTAAAGTATGGTGCTGTGGGGTTTTTTTTTTTTAAAGTTTGTCTGCTTCTAAGCAAGCCCGGAAATAATTTAAGAATGGATTTAACAATCGCGGCTGTCTGTACAAGATTTCCCTTTGGAAATATCACCCGAGAGACCTTCTTTTTTTAAATGTTGGTCTTGACAAAATAAACGCAGTGTAACACCTGGAAAAAGTGCTGAAGTATTAAAGTTTCAAAAGCGGAATTTCGGTTCAGTGTTAGTAAGTAAGGAATCACTTTTTCATCAAAAATCTTTTTTGCTTGTAATGCAGTAAAAAAACTGACATAATGCAAACCCACTAAAACGTATCTTTTGTATTTTGAGAATATAAAAGGAGGTAGATATAGGCTGTATTTCATTGATGGATGTGTTCAGTGCTCAAAGTTGCGAGAATTCTTTCAACTGGCCACGTTTTCGAATAAAACTTTTTTTGATAATTTACGTTCAAAATTTCTTGAATTAAAAGAGGCGGTGCATACCTCTGAAAACCTTTTTGTTGAAAAGGGTACTTCAAAGGATGAAGTTTTGCTGTATGCTGTCTTGTTCGTTTAATTCGGGGAGGGGGAATGTTTCGTTCATCTTTTTTTGGCATTTTTAAATCAAAAATGAATAGTTGTAAACTCCCCCAAAGCCCATGGAAGTAATGACTGAATGATTTTCTTTATAGTTGGTATCATCCACACTTAAAATAGAAGAGGAAGTCCAGGCAGTGATTAAAGGTTAGCACTAATAAAAAAATCGCCATATCGTGTCAAAGTCATAGGATTAGTCAATTCGGAAATCGATCGAATTTTATCGAGCAAGTAACTCGCAAATTTTGGGGTTGGTATTGTATCCGCAGCATGATGGGTAGAAGCGTTGTGTCGAAGGGCAATGAATTCGCTACGGGAAAACCCAATGCCCAAACCCTGATGCCATCCTTTCTAATGAGTTTCAAAAAGCCTCTGTATCTTCACCATTATTAAAATCGTTTTTTGAGAACTGAGTTCTGTATGTTTTCCAAATTTATCGTTACTGAGGGTAAAATAATGAGGCAAGTTGTTGTTTCGTTATCGTGTGTTGGACCTAAACACCTACTTTTTCTCCACTTACTTCAAAAAAAAGCTGTGGGTTCTCAGTGACGATGTCCTTTCTTCTTCCTCCCTGTCTTGCTTCGTCATTTGGGAGCTTCTTTTCTTTCATTACCAGTGCGTGCTTCGACATGAGGTTTTTTATTCACTAAGACATATGTGAGTGGGATAAAAAAAATGTACAATTTCATTTTTGGGCATATTCCATGGATAACAAACGTTTTGATAGTTTCCATTTCTCTCTGTTTGAGCTTCTGTATTGATTGATGAAGCGCAGTTTCTGGAGGTTTCCTTGATGTTTTATTCAGTTTGAGCATCGAAAACGGTCTCATTTTTTCAGAATCTTACTTTCATTTCACTTATGTACTAAATAGTTTCTCTCTTTTTTGGTTTTTGAAAATTAAAAACAGGGAAAGCTTTAACCCCATTGCTAATATTATTTTTCGAGCTTGCAAGCAACTGACAGAATCTAAGACCTGCAGTTCGTAAGCTTTTTTTGTAAGATCACTTAATGGATAATAACGTGAGGTTTTTATTTCGACAATAAACCACGGTTCGATGCGAAGTACAGATTGTACAACAATATCAGGAATATGACCTCCGCAGTTAACTTCGATGCTTATTTTGATGGAAGTATTATAGTTATTTATAAGATCTTTTTTAACGCTTTTCTAAAAGCCTTTCTACAAGCTTCATTTGGTAGGTATTCAGGAGTTCCTGCACGTTAGACATTTCAAAAACTTGGCTTGCCACACCCGATGGAGCTTTAACCCTCATTGCTCATCAGCTGCTGCGAGCCATTTAAATCGTAAATTGAGGAGTTCAATCAAAAAAACGTTTTTGGTGAATCTTTCCTTCGTTTCAAAATCTTTATTTGTCCAGAGGGGAAGAAAAGCTTATGAAGACAAAGTCATGTTTTTGGTGATTTTAAGTTAACTTTCAAACCGTTCTTTGCTCTATTTTGTACCAAAGGGCTTTACGCCTCCAGATTTCATTTGGGAACTCGTTTTACGGAAATACTATCTAGCCATTTTCTTTCTGCCATGGAATTTATTACTCATACCTTTTTCCATGGAAAAAAGGGCTTTTGATTTTTTTGTAAACTCACTACCAATGAATCTAGCAGCGCTTGTCTAATAGTAAGGATTTTTTGATTTTTTTTTTTATATCAATCCTGGGTCACTCAGGATAGAGATTCCCTCTCTAACAAAAGTGATAAATGTAGAATTCTTGAAAAGGCATCCACGGTTCGTTTGATCCTATTCAAGGAATGACGGTGGAAAAAAGCAGAGTTTGTATTTTCTATCAGTCAGTTGGTAAAAACGTATTGAAGGTAAATTTGAAGAATCCTCTTGAGATAAACAAAGTGATAGACCCGACTGTATCCGTTCTGACCAATCTCAACCCAAGTTTATCTTGGCAACTTTATGACACGAAGCAAAAACTTACCATGAAAAAATTCATGATTCGCTTTCAGTTGTGCGCTTATTCTCAAATTTGCTGCACGCACGTACATGATGTTTCACACGACAGACAAACGAAATGTACAAAAGAATATTTTTAGTATCAGCACGGAACATCACTCTGATAGAGTCATTACCACCCCTCGCTACTAAAAGACACGGGGTTTCGTCTTTGATATTGAAAGTGCCAACGTGACAGTTAAGTCACATGCCTCAACCCGCATTTCATCCAGTCATACAAAATATCTTGTTGCTTTGGAAAATACCAAGATAACAACGATGATGATGAGTAAGTGTAGCGTTTTGTTACAAACTAAGAATGAAAGTATTTCCGGAAAGTTGTATTTTTGGTACAAAAATGAAACGGAAATGCTGAAGGCTTTTTGTCAGTACGTGAGAAAGAAAAAATCCAGACTGTATTACTGGTTATAAAAATCTGATAATTTTGACTTTCCTTATGTGAAATAAGACGCGAGATGCGAGGGTTGTCCAGCGTCTTGACCGAAGCCTTTTCCTGGTCAACTATCAATCCTGTTACAATTCGGTAATAATACCTTTACTGCCCAGAAAGGAAAATGGGTGTCACTTGTAATTACGTGTCCCCCGG
>JAMYXO010002411.1:0-23946 GCA_033310375.1 Conus canariensis | reverse complement strand
GCTAACAAAAAACGACAGCTGAAGGAAAGTGGCCATCTAAAGACCAGTGTCAAATTACAAAGTCATGTGTACAGTGCGACCAAAGAACATTTTCAACGGCTTTGCACTTGAACAGGAATGGTATTAAAATCTTTTTCGAAAAAACAATGTCAAATTTTTAATGTTGCTGGGGCCCAAATGAAGTTACCGTGCATGCCCGGGAAAGCGTTCAGCTGTAAATCGTTTTACCCCCCAAGACAGGAGCTGCGGGTGACTGGAGAAGGCACCGGTCGCCCCCACAGCGTTCCGCCCCCCCCGGGCCCGTTGATTGCCGCCCTTCATCAGGGCCCAGAAAAACCTATCTGCAAGAAAAAAGCCAGGGAAAAAGGGCTGATGAAAGGCACCGTTGGCCGGACCTCACCAGAGGGCAGTGCACTGCACGAAACACACAGAGGGGAAAGGGAGAGGGGTTTATTTTTTCAGGGTAAACTATGTTTAATGCAACAAGGAAATACAAGATGGATTTGAGAGGAAATCCCGAACAGTTCTCAACATAAAGTCATCAGAAAAATATCAAAATACAAATCAACTGGACACCAAAGGGGTTCCCCCTTTTTCCCCCTTCTGCTTCGACTTGGAAAAAAAATTTCCCCCACCCTAAACAAGGCGACAACCGACAACGGAACCAGGGAATCCGTCTTTCCACAGGGGTACTCATCTCACACCCCTATCGATCCCCGCGACCAAAAGTATAAAATTACAAGCAAGTTTTTTAAAACCCTGACAACGTTGGGGGAACCTTCAATCTGCGGAACCAGAACCAAGGGGTTCTAAGGAGTGAAGAGGTATGGCATTACAGCGGTACTGGTATGTCAGGCACACAACACTGGTGCACGAACAGACCCCCTGTTTTTTCCCGCCAACAACACCCCCCTCCTCCCATCATTTCTGTTTTTCCCCCCACCGCGAGTCCTCTAAAAGGGAAATTGCCCAACCCCGTTTGAAAAAGAGGCAACCAGCACACCCGATTAAGCTGACGCAGCATTCCGCGCCCACCATCACGTTTTCGACGTAAAAAGCCGTCTTCAAGCCCCACCCAATACCCCCTACCATCGCCCTCCCCCCCCCCATCGTCACCCCCCCCATCGTCATCCCCCCCTCCCATCCCATCCCCCCCCCATCGTCATCCCCCCTCCCCTTTTATCCCAACCCCCCATCGCCACCCACCCCCCATCTACCCCCTCCATCGCATCCCCCCTCCCCTCGTCACCCACCCCCCCATTCGTCATCCCCCCTCCACCCGACCCCCCCTGGGGGACCGTCCCAATTCAGGCAGCTTGGGGCCCCAGCCAACAGGGGAAAACATGTTTGAATCAGGCTGTCCACTGCCATCCAGGTGATCCCGCCGGGTCTATTCTATCACATCACCCAAAAAACGAAACTTAAAACCCCCACCCCAAAAAGCCCCAATACACGCAGAACAACAAAACAAAAGAAACAAAGCAGACTCAATGACGAACAAACAGACAGGTTTTTACTGAGAAGTCAAGTTCAAGACAAAGACCTTAAAAAAAGGGGGATTCGGCCGCCCGTTACATTTTGGGACACTCCAAAATTTGCCCTTTCCCCCCGGAACAGATGGTTTGGCCAAAAGTGGCAGATATGATTTTCTTCTTTTTGTAAAAAATTTTTATTTGGGGTTTGATAGAAAGTCCGATGTATTTTCATTGGGGGTGGTGTCTTCAAAAGGTTTAAAAGAAAACGGAAAAAAAACCATGAAACATTCTTTTATGGGACGAGGCTGGGGGCTCTATTACTTCAAAAAATTTTTAATAAACTTACTTTAAATTTAAATTAATACATCCTTGGGTGTTTAAATGTTTAAAACTCTTTTGTGGCATGACATTTTTTTTAAATATTTGTTTAGCCCCCTTTCTGGTTAGGCATACCAAATCAAATTTCACTTCCAAACTTTTAGCCATGAACAGCTTCCTGGTTGACAAACCGTTATCCAAGGCCCGCGATATTTTGGGGGGGATTTGGCAAGGACAGCAAATCCAAGTAAAGGGCACTACTGACACTGACTGACCCCCCAATTTCCCCACCCCTTTTTCCCCAAAAAAAACCCCTTTTTAAAGGAACTATTTAAATGTTTTTGGGAAAATTTTAAAAATTTTTGGCTTGTTTTGTTTTTGTTTTCTGAAGGGGGACAACAATACTTTAGTCGGATTTTATTTTATTTCCCCCCGGGTTTTGTAGTGTCAAAATTATTGCCTTTTTTTTAACGATTTTTTTAAAAAAGTTGTGAACTTTTCTGTAGGACAGGGTAGAATCAAGACACCAATCGTTAGAAATTAAGGCGAAAAACCCTTCACCCTTCTATCCAGAAAAGTAAACTTTTATAAAGGGGTAGATTTTTAAAACTTTATAACAACTACGCCTTTTTTCAGCAATTAAAATAGCTGCCAAATTTGATTTGTTTAACAAGCACTGTATGAATTTATAAGTTAATAACCGGTTGAGAAACATAAAATAGGCATTCTGGCTCACCCACCCCCCGCCACTCCACCCCTAAAAAACCGGTTTGCTGTTTTTTCCCCCTTCCCCAAAAGCCTTTTTAATTTCTAATGAAAATTTACAAAATCCAGGGTAATTTTCGTTTTATAGGTTTTTTCACGGACCTTTTTAAAATAAAAAACAAAACAATGGGGGTTGGTTTTTAAACCCTGCCTTTATTTTGGAGGGCTTTTTTTCAACCAAATTTTGGGGTTTTTTTCTATTTGGGAATGACGGCTATTAAAACTATCTGAATGGGAGTGTTTTTAAAAGGGGGGGTGTGTGTTCACCAAGGAGAATGTGGCACGTTGTTTAATTTTTTCTAAGCAGCCCCCAAAATGCCTTATTCTCAAAATTCTGGGGTTAAAAAAAAGTCCCCCTCACCCATAAGGTTTTGGGCTTCCAGACAACCACTCCGCAGTTAGGATTCAAAAAAAAGTACCGCTCACCCGTGAAGGTTCAGAAAACGAGATTTCCCCCCAGTTTACGGGAAAGGAAAAGGGGAGATTCTAATATAAAAAAATCTTCCCATTTTTGTTTTGGTAATCAGCAATTCTTGATAAGGTTTGTGATTCAGAAGTTCATTCGAAGAGATATGTCGCAACATAACACAACACTGAAAAACGATGCACTGACCCCCGCAAATACAAGACTAGGTCATTGCTAACAACACAAGTGCTGGGCGGAAATGCGCATGTTATAACACTGATTCTATCTGTCTTGCGTTGGGGGAAGGAAAAACATGTTTTTGATATTTTTTGGAAATTTACCCCCCAAAATTTTTTACAATGAGTCTAACCCGTATAAAAAACCCCCGTCTAAATTTTACAAAGCGGGGGGCGGCCCGACGCCCTTAGTGAACTTGACCGAACCCGGAAACGTGCGGGCTTCGACTCGGTATTGTGCAGTTGATAAGCGTGGCCCGACAGTCACCTAGATACTCATAAAGGCAAAAGGGAGTTGCCCCCCCGGAAAAAAATGTAACAATAATTGTAAAAAAAAATCGTCATTAAGTGTTTAGGTTTTATTAAGTCGGCATCCTTCTATTTAAGTTTTAACAATTTTTATTAAAGTTTTAAAATCAACATCAAGTTTTAAAAAATTTTCTTATTCAAGTACTTTTTAAAATTCTTAAAATCGTCTTAAGTCGTCTTAAAAGTTCTTATCAGTGTCTTAATTTTATAATCGTCATTAATTCTTTTTTAAGTTTTTAAATTTTCGTCATCAAGTCGTTTTAAAAGTTTTTTTCAAGTACTTATAATTATTTTTTAAATTTTCTTGAAAAATTTTTTCCCCATCTGAAGGACCAAAAGTCTTTTGTTGTTGGCGGTTCTGGCAGTTTTTTTTTTTGGTTCTGTTTAGGGTTTTGAGATTTTTTTGAAGCTTTGGTTTTTGCTGGCGTTGTTTAATGTTTTTAAAACGTAAAACCACCCCCCCCAAACGAATGACCCAAAAAAATGTAACTTTTTAAAAAACCAAAAATCCTGACGACTTTGGTTTTGTGGTTTTTGAATAATTGGGTATTTACGCGGCATTGAAACAACTGTTGGGGTGTTATGTTTTCATTTGAGTTATATTCTGTTTTTGCAACTTAAAATTTTTTTTTGTTTGTTCCACTCTGCAAATTTTTTTCCCTGCTGCAACACCCCCGGGATGGGGGGGTTTTTTAGGGGTCTTTTTTCTCCATCAATGTTTTCTGCTTTTTTTCGGCTCGGTCATTTTGAAGGGAAAAAAATCATAGTTAAAAAGTAATTAATTCCATGTTTAAAATGGCGAAAAAATTTTTCCAAATTAAAATTTAGATCACTCCTAAGACTTTTTGACTTTTTTAAAAATGGCCCCTGCGTTAAATCAACAAAAAATCTGTTCGAATAAAGGGGGAGCAATCTATAACTAGTTTAGTGTAAAACTAAGAACCGTTTGCCCAACTTTTTTTTCCCATTCTTGACCCCATTGCGTTTCTCCCTTTGGGGAATACTTTAAATGTTTGCGGGAATCTGTTGAATCTGTTTATGCTGAATCTTTCCCCAAGTTCTGTTTTTTTTTTCCCACTGCTCAAAAAAAATACCCCCTTTCCTTTTGGCGATAATAGCTTGGTTCAACTTGATCATTTGTAAGTTCAAAAAAAAATCATCGCAGTTCATTTTTTTTTAAGAACAAATATTTTTTATTTTTTAAAATGAGCACCGAAAAAACATTACTAACCTTGTACCCCTTCTGTGTTATTAGAGGTCTAAGGTAGGATACACAAGCTTGGTAAAACCTGTTAAGAATAAAACCAGCAATTTTTGGCAAACTAGATTTGAAGACTCAGCAAAGTTGATTGCTGTCATTAATTTTCGTTTGTACGAAGATTTTCTATTAAAACAGGAAAAATTCCGAAAAAAAATATTTAAAAAAAATACATTTAAAAAAGGGTTCATCGAATGATGATGGCGGGCAGTGGTTAAGCGCTTGCTTTCAGGGGAAAGTAATTTTCGCGTTTAGTAAACTAAAAATAACGATGAAAAAAAGAAAAAATTTTTGGGCAAAACTTCCAAAAACAAAAAAACAAAGAATGGGCAGGGTTTTTTTCAATTTAAAAAAGGGCATGACAATTTAAAATTTAGGAAAAAAAAAATTTTTTTAAAAAAATTCATTCCCCCAAAAATTTTTAAATTTTTTTAAAAATCAAAAAAAAAATAAAAATTTTTTTTTTTTTTTTTGATTTATTTTCCAAAATTTTTAAAGGCAAAAAAAAGAAAAATTTTTAAAAGGTTTAAAAGGGTTCAAATTAAAAACAACCAAAGGGGTTTTCCCAGGAAATTTTTTTAAAAAAATTTAAATTTTTTTAAAAAAAAAAAAATTTTTAAAATTTAAAAATTGGAAAATTTTTTTTTTAATTTTTTTTAAAAAAAAATTTTTTAAAAAAATTTTCTTTATTTTTTTTTTTTTTTTTTTTTTTTTAAAAAAAATTTTTTTTTTTTTTTTTTTTTAAAAAATTTTAAATTTTTTTTTTATTCCTTTTTTTTTTTTAAAAAAATTTAAATAAAAAATTTTTTTTTTTAAAATTTTTTTTTTTTTTTTTTTTGTTAAATTTTTTTTTTTTTTAAAAAATTTTTTTTTTTTTTTTTTTTTTTTTTTTAAATTTTTTTTAAAAAATTTTTTTTTTTTTTTTTTTTAAAAAAAAAAAATTTTTTTTTTTTTTTTAAAATTTTTTTTTTTTTTTTTTTTTTTTAAAATTTTTTAAAAATTTTTTTTTTTAAATTTTTTTTTTTAAAAAATTTTTTTTTTTTTTTTATTTTTTTAAAAAAAAATTTTTTTTTTCCCCCTTTTTTTACAAAAAAACCCAAAAAAATTTTTTTTTTTTTTTTTTTTTTAATTTTTTTTTTATTTTTATTTTTTAATTTAAATTAAAAAAAAAAAAAAAATTTTACAAAATGGATAACAAGAAGGTAAAAACCTTGAAATTTAAAGCGAAAAATTTTTGAAAAAATTTGTTTTTAAAAATATTTTAAAAGAGATTTCCTGCTAAAAAAACCCAAATTTTGTTGGGGGAATATATTAAAAAAATTCGGGCTTTTTGCAGTAATGAAAATAATTTGGTTGAATTGGGTGATGATATAGTTAAGCTTAACGAATTTTTTAATCTACAAAAATATTTTTGGTTTTTTAAAATGGAAGAAAAAGGGAAATGGCAGAAATGGCAAAGGAAAAGTCTTTAAAATTAATGAAATTTTTTTGAGTATCATTTATTTAAATTTAAAAAAATTTTTTGGAAGATTGACAATCCCTGGCTAGAAAATGCCAGACAATCGTTTAAACCCCCCAAAGCTTTTATTTTGATTTTGGGTAGGGAACGAATTTTGCGAAATGACAAAAAAAATTTAAAAAGCCATTAGATTAAAAATAATATTAATTTTGCAAATTTTTGATGTTGATATAATTGAACTGCGATTCTGAAAAATTATGCCCTATGTTATAATTTCCCCCAAGCCCGATTGCATTTGAAAATCGGGTTTTAACAAACACACGTTTTTGGTTTGTTCTATCTAATGACTTTTTTTTTTGTTAAACAGTTGTGTTGATCTCATGTAGATTGACGCAGCTTGTAATTGTATGATGAAAAGTTTATTCCCAAAACAATGCTTCTTTGTGTTGTCAGGGATTGCTTGATTGCACAACATACAATTTCCCCCTTTGTTTTTTAACAACTTTTTTTTGGGTTTTGAAAGTGTACATTTTCGACCAAAACCCCAACAAATCCTTGATCCCCTCCAGTAATTCACCTTTTCTCTTCCCAAAAACCTTCTTTTAAAATATTAATGCAAAAGGCGAATCTTGGGTTTAATCTTTGTGTACCCCCGCATCCCTTTTTAGCATTCTAATTCCTTTTTTTGAAAAAATTTTTTGTGGGATGTCGATTACAAAGGAATCTGTTCTGTGTAAAAAATGGCCCCCGGTTACAAGGGTTTAAATGTCAAAAAGAAATTCTAACATCAAAAGCTTCGACACCCAAAAAACTTTTAAACCCAAAAAAAAGGGGGTTATCCAATTTGATTTTCTTTTTTTTCTTCATTATGCCAAAAAGTGATAAAAAAATTTCAAAACCCCTTTTTTAATTTGGTTTTGAAGTCAATTAATTGAACGTTTTCTCTAGTGACCAAAATCTACATCTTTGCGCTTGTCGGATTTTCCATGTCTTTCAAAAAGCTTTTTCATAAACTTGAAAAAGTCTTTTTTAAATCATCTGCGGATTTTAGTTTGGATCATGTTTCATTATGTAATGGTTTCATGAAGTTCTTGATCAAAAGCTTTATCATAACACTGTCAACTTCAAACCAGTTTTAAAAATAAAATTGAAGAAGTCTGTAATGACAGAATATTTTTTTTGTCCGAAGATTAGGAAAAAGTTTAGGGGTTTTTGCATTGCCATCTTTAGCTTTTGCCGCTAAGGATAGTTTAGGGAAAAACATAAATTTTTCATGGGATTTCTAAATCAATTCTAGAATGAGACCTCTTTACGATCACTTCTAGATAGGTAGCCATTTTAAAAAAATTTTAAAATGTTTTGAGCCTGTTACTTTTTAAAAGTTGCGTAAGGGGGAAGTGATTGCCCATTGCCCATCCAAAAATTGTTTGCATCTAATAAATGAGATATTTTGACCTTTTACTTGGATATAGCGCCTATTTGTTGTTTGTTTTTTTAGTAATGGTCACGCCATACTGATTCCCCCATGCAATCCTTTTCAATCTCTGAGCATTGGCAGGTCAGAATAAATAAAATTTTTATCCGAAATTTTTTAAGAAAGCGTCCAGCTCACCCCCGGCGCAGAAAAAAAATGCGCAGGATCCCGGCTGTAATTTTTATGCAGGTTTCCCCATAATTTTCAAAGAGTCCGCCAAAAAAAAGGTATCCGCCTTTTAAAAAGGAATCATGATAGTCCCCATCGTTTTACACTTAATTCGCCACGTTTTGGGGCATGGGTAATCGAATAAGGATGCCCCTTTTCCCCAAAAAACTATAAAGAACGCGCCTTTTTGGTGGAAGGGTGGGTTTAAACCTTTTCCCCAAATGTTCTGACCTAAGGGAAAAAGCCCCCTTTAAAAAAAGGTTGGGCAAAATATTCTTTTTTATTGGCAGGATTTAAGGACATACCAGTGACTTATGAACCCCAAAAGTGTTGCTTATCGTAAAAAACATGTTATTTAAGTGAAACACATGTACTTTTTGATGACTGTGCAAGCTGACCCCTGAAGTCGTGGTTACTGTTGCTTTTAAAAGGTGAGGTCGTAACCCGCAATTGTGAAAGAAAATGGGGGAGCCCCATGTCTTTGGTTCAAACTTTAGTTGAAGTTCATTTGTTATCGCTGCCCTTTAAAAATTTCCACAATTTTATCAGGTCTTTACTGTTGGTTTTTCTGCGGTGGGCAACCAAAGGCCCCCCCAAAACCAAAAAATGAGGGGCTGGTCATACTTTTGTTTTGGGTTTTAGGGGTCATTATGTTTCGAAAAATTTAGATTTTGAACGGCTTTAGGGGATTGCTGCATGCGTTTTAAGAATATTTTGCAGCATTTGGTCCCTGTATAATTGGCTTTAAAAAGGCGCCATCCGACTAACAATATGAAGGAAAAAAAGAAATTGAGATTACCTTAAGTGTTTTTGGAAGTTTCTGTGGGGTTGGTCCTTCAAAGGAAAAAAACGTGATTCGAAGTTGGCTTAAAAACATTGGACTAGTTTGAACCCCTTTCCCCTTTTTTAAAACTAATTTACTGCCTTTGGGGGGGAATTAGTTTTGTATCACATCAAGGGGGGAAAACCCCTTTTTTACAGTTCGCTCGCGTTTTAACGGACGGAATTTTGTTAAACATTTTTACAGAATTTTGTTTGCTATGTTGTTTGTAGTATGCATAGTAAATTACTCATTGTGCGTATTAGAGTTAGTGCAACCCCTTAGGCTTGATAGGATAAGCAAATGCCCCCGGTTGGTTCGCCTTTGTTGGACTTTCTTTGACACTCTAATTGGCAAAAGGTTGGTTTCTTCAGACATGGAAAATTAACAGTTATTGGGGATTTTGTTTTCAAACTGATAATTTTGTCTACCCCCCTGGAAATTTAAAAGGCCGTTAAAGTTAAGATTTTGGCCCACGTAAATGTTAGTACCTCCTGTTTTTTTTGGCAACGTGATGAGCTGCAAGAACGCACCACATAAAACATTGTCGTCTGAATTTTTTAGTTCAAAACTTTTTTCTTTGCAAAAAATGTGGAG
This sequence comes from Conus canariensis, assembly GCA_033310375.1. NCBI lineage: Eukaryota > Metazoa > Mollusca > Gastropoda > Neogastropoda > Conidae > Conus > Conus canariensis. The sequence goes on along the minus strand of JAMYXO010002411.1, from coordinate 14,661 downwards.
GCAGTGGAATAAAAGCCTTGCCTACAATTGGCTCAACTTAGCTTGTTTAATTATTCGGGGGACTTCACCCTTGACCAACCAGGCCTTTTTTGCTGCTTGGGCTTTAAACTGGAAAAAAGTTGATCCCCCCAACCCGGGGGTTTAAGTCTTATGAGAAAGATAGCTGTGTTTAGTTGAGACCCGACTTCTAGATTTTTTCTTTATTGTTATTATGATTAAACAACAACCCCTTACTTTCCCCTGGAGGGTTTATTGTTAGTTTATTTGGGAAATTTTGAGAAATGCATGTTCAACGTTCCCCTGTCCTTTTTTGTTGGAAAAAATAACTTCTAAAACGCCCCTTTTTAAAAACTTTTACAAACGCTCTTTTCGGCATTGCTTCAAACAATTTTGAACCCTTCATATATTTTTCCATTTGGCTTCTTTTTTTAATCAAAATATTTTTTTAAATCAAAAAAAAAAAAATTTTAAACGAATCAATATAAAAGGTTTTTTGTGCTTGGGCTCTTTTAAATAAAGTATAAAACGGGGGGGGGTTTTTATGTGAGCTTTTAGAAAGGGTTTTTGTTTCTTTTACTTTTTTTTTAAACATTCCTTTTTTATTGGTCGGTTTTTGGTTTTTTGAGAAAAAGTTGCCCTTCCCCTTTTTTGAAGATCAAACTTTTGTCTTTTTAGTCCCAAATCAGCCGTAGGGACAAAAAACTTATCCGTGATGTTTGGTCAGCAGTGCTTTTTTATTGCGTTTGAACGAAAAAGTTTAGCTTTTTTTTTGTTAACCATAGCTGTGGCTTTTGGAGTTTAGCTTTTTTTTTTTTGCTGACAGCCTTACAGCAATGAAAAAGGCCAAGATTTAAAAGACAAACCCCTAGAGTATGTCCCCGGGCACCTACGCCTTTTTCAAGGACCACACTTTTTCCCCGCGATAGGCTAGTGATCTTTTTCTCCAGTATTAAAATATGTAACAGCATTAAAGACGCAGAATACCTTCGTTGGTTTTTTTTTTTTTTAAAGGCCCTTGTTTTTGTTGCATTTGTGTTTTGTTTTTTAATCGAAAGTTTTTTTTACCAGCGCTTCTTTCTTTGGGCACTTTTGGATAATCGTAACAGACATGCTTTTTTAAAATAAAATAATTTGTATTGGGTATCTTTCAATTGTTATCTTGAATATTCGCTGCGCATAATATTAAAAACAAATGTACATTAAGTGGTTTTACTTCTTTTTTTTATCAATTTGAATGTTTATTAAAATCTTTAATGTTCTCCCAAAAAGCAACTGAATTTTTCCCTTTTGACCCCTTGGGTTAATCCAAAAAACCCCATTTCTTTGTTAAAAATATCAAGTCTAACACTGTTTTAAAGGGGTAGATCTTTGACACAAGGTCTATGTTGGTTTCTAACCTCCCGCCTCCAAACAATTTTCTTTTTCATCAAAAAGATGATAAAAGGGTTTAAGCCCGCTACCCCAGACTTGGGGTTGGACTCCCCCCAATGAACTTTACTTTGTTATTTTTTGGGTGATAAATTTTCACTTTGCTTTTGAATGGTTCTTCATCTTCACACGCAATAAAATCCTTTAAGGGTCTTGTGCGGGCTAAAACTAAAGTTCCTTTTTTGGTCGCCTGCTTTTGGTATTTAGTATAGAATCACTTTTCGTAATTTTTTGCTAATTTTGACTGTATTGTTGCTCAAGCCTTGCTAAGTTTTGGGTTGCTAAATGTCAAACTCTAACGAGATTCGAAAAACTGTATTGGAATCAGTGTCTGTCGATTAAAAACACTTTGTATTCATTAAAAAATTTTATATGCAATCGTCTTTTAATGTCCTTAAAGTATGGGCTGCGCTTTTAACAAAAACAAAATCAAAAAGGGAGGAAAATCGATTTCCAAATTAATTAAAATTCAATTGTTCCCCTTTAGCACTTCGGCGTCTATTCTGTTTTTTGTGCTTCGTTTTTTCGATTTCTGAAACGCAGATGCCCTTTCATTCTCGGTTAGCCTAGATCAAATAGATTAAAATATGCTGCATTTTTTAAAAAAATATTTTTGCCCCCCCCCTTTTATAAAATTTTTTAACGATTGCCCGTCCCAATTCTTACAACTGTCCGTTTACGTTGTTGCTGAATCAAGTTCTATTTTTTAAAATAAGCCGTGCAGATCCCGGACAACTTATCTGCTCCTGGTCTGGAAATTTGAAAAAAAAAAAAACTGATCTGAATCAATATGAGGGGTTTTTTTGGAACAAAATATTTGTTTTTTCCTTCATCCCCAAAAGGGTCTTTCAGTTTTTTGGGGTCAAGAATCGAACCTAAACTTGTGACTTTTTTTTATAAAACAAAATAAAAAATTAAAATTTTTTAAAAAATGGAGAAGAAAAATTTGTGTTTTTGATCCCCGGGGACGACATAGTGAAAAAACGCTTGAACATCCATTAAATCATTGCGGCGGAAAAAAAAAGAAATCAAAAAATTTTTCAAAAATTTTGGCCAAGAACCCCCTGTTTAAGCCCAATGATTTTGAAACAAAAGAACCCTTTGTTTTGAAAAACGAGCAAGGCAATTGTTCACTTACAACTAAACCAGACCCCTCAAAGTTTTTTGAAAGACTTCAATTAGCAAAGGGGCAGTGTGAGGATCAAAAAAGCCTTTTGGATTTAAACCGCGAAGTTTTTACATTGGGGAGTTGCTAAACTTCAAACACATACAAAACTCCAAAAGATAACCAAATACAAAAAACCCCTTAAAAATTTAACCCAACAGCAACGAAATAATAGAAACCAGTTTTTCAGAAGCATTAAAAAACAGCACGATCCGCCCCACTATGAAAAAAAAAAAGGGCCCCTTGATCAGCTTTAAAAGCATAAAGGGGGGAAAAATTAACAAAAAATTTAGAAAAAATGGGTGAAAAGATGAGCAATAAAAAAAGAAAAAGAAAAATATTTGGGTGATGACCCCAACTTAGGCCCCGGTGTTAAAAAAAGAATAACCAAAGCTAAAAGTTTTTTTAACAAAGAGTCGCAAGATAGAAGTGCTGTCTCAAACCCCGGAACAATTACGAATCAATTTTCAGAATAAGAAAATACCCCAAAGAATTTTAAATGAAGACACACGCTAGCAGAAATAAGAACACTGTTTAAAAGGCAAGGGGTACATTAGAAAACGTTATAACAGCCTTAGGATTTGCAAAAAGTACATGGTGTTGGCTATTACGGGGCGGCGGTGGTGGGGGGGCAGTGCCCCAGGCCCCCCCTAGATAAATCATGGGTAAAAAAAAAAACTGATCATCTTGCAAGTTATTAAAAAAATTACCATAAAGCAATAGACTCTTTCCCCGGTATAATAGGGGGGTTTTAGCTGGTTTTGTCGCGAAGTAAAGTAGTTGGCTTTATGGCTGGGCACTTATGGGCATTAGTTGTCTTAATTTTTGGGTTTTCTTTATAGTAAGATAAAGACCAAGTATTCCTGGGCGTTAACAATAACAAGTGCGTCTTTTCATATTCTGGTCATTATTTTTGGGCCCAAAAAGGTTGGGGGGGGGTTTGGGGGGTCGGGGATTGGTGGGGTTCTTTTTTTTTTGTTTGCTGGCTTAAAATTTATTTCGTTTTTCCCCACCTTCTCTTCTTTACCAGCCCCAAGGATTTCATTATTATTGTTTATATTGTTTACGGACCCTTTTGGGGCAAAAGGAGATTATAAACCGTGCCGACAGAAAAGTCACTTTGGGGTTTGCGTATTGCAAAAATTTTGTACCTTTTAAATTAAAAGGAAATCAAATTGCAAATTTTAAAAAAAACCCTAAATTTCAAAACTGTTTTTGGGGGAAGCCAGTAGAAGGTCAATTATGTTTGATCTCGTTTGTGCTTGCGAAAACCAGCAAACACCAAAAAAAAGTACGAATGGGTCGTTTTTTTGTTCATTCCCCCCTAGTTGACCCCTTGAAGACCAAAAAAAAGTTTTCCATGCGTTTTATGCTCTTGCTTATGGACCCCCGGTGAACAGTTGTGCTGAAGAGAAAGTGTTAAAAGGGGATTCCCCAACTATTTACTTTCGTGCACGCCCCAAAAAATAAAGGGGGGGCCCAAACCTGATTTGATCCAACTTTTGTCAAAGTCTGTCTTTGGGGCCAAAAAAAATTCGTTACAGATCCTTTCAAAAGCCCCTTTAACAAAATTTGTTCTGAATGGTTAAAAATTTTGTCATTTGGAATGGCGCTTCAGTTAGAAAAAAAACTTGAAGTGTAAAAAAAAAGAAATTATACACTGCCTCACCCAAAAGGGTCAGGATATTTAAATGATCACATACACATCCCCCCCCAGTTGATGCACAAACACAGCAAAGTTTAATGGTTTGAAAAACTGCACGGATGACTGAACCACACTTTGGATGTAGTCGTTTTTTTAGGAGGGTTAAAAAAACGATCCCCAAAGGAGTACTAACCTTTCTTTAAAGGCGTCAGTCTGAGTCAAGAATGTTGAGGGATCAGTTGTTATTTTTTAGGAGGTGTGCGGTCCAACAGAATATTTTGCTTAGTATATTTGAAGCATCATTTTTAAATTTGTTTTAAAATGTTTGTAACAAAAAAAATCAAGAAGTCCTTGTTTTTAGAATATTATTGAAAATAACTGCGGAACCCAAAGGGTCGCACTCCATGAAATTTCTACAAGTCGAGGTTTAAATAAAACAATCCAAGAGGAATAATGAGATTCGAAAATTGATGCGGAGGAAACTTTTAAATTGCCAGTTAAAACCCTATGTGGGGGTTTTTCGGGTTTTGCTCACTAAAAAAAACAAAAAGTAACTTGACTTACTCTCAAACTTAAAAAAATGCAAATCTAAAAACAATGTTAAAATTCAAACCCCCAAAAAGAAGATCATTACTTTTTGATGTAGAGCTAGCAAAAAATTTGGGGTTTTAAAATCAATTTTTGTCTATCTAAATTTAGAGTTGCACCGACGAAATTCTTTTGAGGGAGATATATCTGATTTGCCTTATTCCATTCTCTTGTACATTTGGTGGCGGCACTGATAAAAAACTTTTAGAGGGAAAGGCCCCCAATGTTTTAAGAGCTTTATCGGGGGGAAACTGATTTTTCGATTTAAATTATCGTTCCCCTAATTTACGTTTAAAAATTGCTTGTGGAGGGTCAGATCATTTAAAATAAGCACAAAAAAAACAGGGAAAGTCGTGAAATGTGAAACCCTGCACTTTTTTTTTAGAAAAAAAATAAACTTTTTTAAAAAATGTCACGTGGCCCCGACGATTGGGGTTACATTAGGCCTGAGAGGTGGAAATTTTTTGAATTAAAAGACCTTGCAGGGATTAGGATTTTTAACAAACGGTGAGAAGGACTTTAAGGGTTTTTTAGTACAAAAGATGGTTATTATAAGCGCAAAGGGGTTTGGGCACAACAAAAGGGTTTCCAAACAGAACAACTACGCAATTAGAACAAAAAAATACAGGTCATATAAAAATTAAAAAGTTCAAAAAAAAAGCAACAAAGGCACTTAAACCTATTTAGAATGGGACATAAAATTTGAATTTTAAACCCTTTACATTTTTTGACCGTCAAAAAATTTCGAAAGCTTGAACTCGGGCCCTTTTTTCATGTAAGTCTTATGCCAGGGGGACAACATCGGAAAAGTCAAAAATAAAGCCGTTTGGGGACAAACAGTCATCCTCCACAAAAGAATCGGTTTAAAAAAAACTTCAAAAAAAATTCAGTTCATTCCACGCACAAAATTAGGGGGCACGTCACAATGATATTTAAAATTTCTGTCTTAAAAGGGGGCAAAATGGAGCTGTGGGTGTCAGTAAAAACCCCTTTGGAAGGAATTTTTATTAGCTGGAAAAATTAGACGTTACAAATTTAAAATTTCTGTCGTCGTTTTTTACAATGGCAGGATTTAAGGTAAAAAAAAAAGAACAAAATTATTTAGTTTAAAAAAAACGACTTACAGAATGAAGGTTTAAAATTTCACTTTTGGGGCCCTTATAGGTTTTTATTTTAAAACAAGTTTTGACAGAGAGTATGATAAAAAAAAAAACTGGGTAAATTTAAAAAATTTTTTTTAAAACTATGGGCAAACGATTTGGTGTCAATGTTAAACTTTAGACAAAAACCCCCATTTTTTATTATTTGTGGACGATGGTTTGGAAAAACAATTTTTTTTCCCCGACCTATTACAAACAGTTTTTCGTTATAATTTTGATCCTATGTAATTTTCTGCCCAAAAAAAAAGGAACAAAGCAATCACAAGAAGGTTTATATGGAGGATGATGAAATCTATTTTTTTACCTACAAAAAACTGAGGGGGTTTGAACATTTCTTAGACAGTTTGAAGGAACTCAGACAAATTTATTATGATGATGTTCGGCGAAAGAACATAGTTAAAAAGAAAACTTTATAAAAAAAGGCTTTCTGGAAGACATGTGGGATAAGTGTGTGGTTTTAAAATGTAAAAAAAATAATCAGTTTTAAAAAACTTTAGAGAGCAATTAAAAATTGGTTTTATTTTTCACATGAAAGACAGAGAGCATTTGATGAATGTAAAAAAAAGAAAATGTGTTATTGAAAACGTCAAGAAAAACGAAGGTTAAGCAAAAATGAAGTCTCAAAAGTTTTCTAAATTAATTTAAAAAAATAATCCTACCATTATGATGTTTGTAAGTGTTTCTATTAAGAACTTTAAAAAAGGCATTTGGGTAACCGGCGGGCAAAAACGAAACCCCGGTTCAGCCGGTTGGGCTGGCGGGGGGTGGGGTAGCAGAATGCCTATTTTTAGTTCTCTGTTGTATGCGCCAAAAATGTTCTTCAAAAAAGCAGGGTTGTGAGAAAATCCTTGGTTTTTGATGAGGAATTCAAAACAAACCCCAAAAGACGGGGTTAGAAACGCTTGACCATTTTTTGGGGATTTTGGGATCCAATTGATAAATGTGCCTTGTACAAATGAGGGGAATATAATCAACTTAAATACATGAAGAAAAAGTAGTTTTAAAAAAGAGCGCAAAAAAACTTTAATGAAGTACAGATGATTCTCAGGCCTTTTTTCTGAAAACAATAAGTATCCAGTCGTTCCCAATAAGTAATAAAAATTACAGGACATGGTTTAACCCTTTTGAACACTTGTTAAACCTTGATTTTGGGGAAAGAGTGGGGGAACCAAAATGGATGTCTCTGATATGGATTTGCCCTTTTGGCGCTGAAATTTAAATAAAGGGGAAGAAAGAAAGCCCCCCAGAGTTTAAGGTGGCAAAAAAGCTGGTCCCCATTCTTTTTAAAATGAAAACATAAAAGGCCTAGGGATTTTTTAAATTCCCTTTTAGTTAAATATTCAATAAAAATTTTCAGAGATGGGGGATTTTCCCCAGGAATGGATAAAACAATAAAATTCGTTGTATAAAAAAGGTGATTGAAAAAGATACAACAATTTCGAGGTGTTTCCTTGATTAGTCCCCTTTTTTAAAATTTTTACACAAATTTTAAAAACGGCTATTTCCGGGGCCCGAAAAAAACGAAGTTATTTCTGTTTTTCCCAATGGGTTTAGAAAATCTTATTCCATACTGATCAATTTTTTCCTTTTTGCACAAGAAAAAAAATTTTAAGGAACAAAAAATTTTATGTAGCAGTTATCGTTTCGAAAGGGTTCGATATGGTACAACATTTTTTGTTTAATTATACCACGAATGGCGTCAAAAGGGAAACCGTTTAACTTTTGAAAAGTATGTACGCACCCTTAAATATGTGTAGACGTGGTAACTCTTAATGATTATTTTGAAATTTTTGCAAGGTTTTTTTAAAACGGGTTGCTGTCTTAGTCCTACCTTATTTTTTGTTTTTTTAACGAGCTTGCCGCGACAGTTTTAAAGGGGCAAGCATGGAAAAAATTCATCCCTAACGATGTAGAAATTTTTCATCTGTTATTTGTGTTGACATCGCTCTCATGTCGTGGACTATAGCAGGGCTGCAAAATCAAATTAAGTCCTATTTGAGTGTGCTCAAGTTATGTTTAAAAAAGTTAATCTGGAAAAAACTAAAGTCAGGTTTTTTCGGAAAGGTGGGGAAATTAAGTAGAAAGGAATGTTTGGTTTTTTTGGTGATAAAGGCAGTTAGGTTGTAAATTCTTTTTTAAATTCTAGGGGGGGGTTTCTTTTCAACAAAGCTTTTTCGATGTTGCTTCTGGACACGATCATTGATTAGAGGTAAGAAGCTTCCCCCTTAGAAATTCTGAAAGTGTTAAGAAAACTCAGCTGCTTTTAAACCTAAGCTGTTTTTTGGATTTTTGATGCCCAGGTTGTTCCTTTCTTTTATATGGGTCGGGAACTATGGGGGTTCAAACCACGAGAATCTATCGAAAAAAGTTCATTTGCAGGCCTGTAAGCTATTGCTGAACGCCCCTCCATTTACACCAAATGATATTGGTATATGGAGAATTGGGCCGTTTTTCCGTTATATATTACTTCAGCAACGAGATGTATTCAGTTCTGGTTCAGACTACGCAGGCAACCACTGACAAGGTACTCCTAAAAGCCTATGATATGCTTTTTGATTTACAAAATAGAAACAGAAGATGAAAAATTGGGTCACACATATTAAAAACACTGCTTTGTTCAAACGGTTTTTGGGTATGTTCTGGATGTTTGGAGAGGTAGGGACACGAGAAAATTTTTTACAGATATTCAAAGAACCCCAAACAGAACTGTTTTTTCCCAACGTTGGTATGCGCATGTATCAGAGAGCAATCGGTTTGAATTATATACTTATTTAAAAGCATCTTTGAACGTGAAAAGTTTTTGAATTCATTAAGAACAGGCAATTAAAACTGCCCCTCGTGGTTTTAGAATGGGAGTTTCGAGAAATATAAACAGCCATGTTTTCCGCTTTTCTGCAATGATCAACCGGGTTTGGGTCCCCTATGCCAGGCGGACAGAGACGAATTCCATGTACTATTCGAATGCCAGCAGTATAGTGGACCTACGAGCTAAATATTGCATTCAATGCAGGGACCTACCTTCCCAAACGTGACCAATGCACAAGGATTTTGAGTAGAAAGCCTTGTTACTCAATGAATTTGTCTAAATTCCTCTTTTGGCTTTGAAACGCAGAGCAAGTTTTGTTTTATGAAACACATTTTTCTGAGATTACTGCGGTTATGGGTTTTTTGGGCAATGTGTGAGTGTTACGTTTTTTGTCTCGTTTTCAATTTAACAGTTGTTTGCCTTCTCTTCATTGTAAGGGCCCCGGCCTTACACAATAAAACATTGTCAATTGTCAAAGTCTCTCTCTCTCTTCTCTCTCTCTCTCTCTCCTCTCTTTCTCTCTCTCTTCATTTCACCAATGACAAGGACCCCCTTTTTCGGGAGGCCACACACTTGGTTAAGGGGGGGGGGGGGGGGGGGGGGGGGGGGGGGGGGGGGGGGGGGGGGGGGGGGGGGGGGGGGGGGGGGGAGACAACTAAAAAGAAAGATGTCTTCTCAAATATGTGCACATCAGGATTAAATTTCTTTACATGAAAGTGACCTTGGCACCCTGGGCTTCAATTCTTTAACTGTTCCATTCATGGCTTGGGGGGTGTTTTTGGTGTGCTTTTTATGTGTGTGTGTGTTTGTGTGTGTTGTGTGTGTGTTTTGTGTTGTTTTGTGCGGCGGGGCGTGCGTGCGTGCGTGCGTGGTGAGTGCTGTGTGGTGTGTGTGTGTGTGTGTGTGTGTCTGTGTTTGTGTGTTTTGTGGTGTGTTTTGTGTGTGTGTGTGTGTGTGTAAATGGTAAGCGGCTTGCGTTGTTGCTGAAGCTGTGTTTGTTGTTTTTCACACAGAAGTGAAAACTCATACACCATGCACCAATACATGAAAAAACCCAGACGCTCTGTATCAAAAGTCCAAAAAACTAAAGTTCGCATTAGAAAGTCCATCGTAAACGAAAAAAACAGATGGCATGGTGCGTGTGTAGGGGGGAAAAAAGGAAGAGAAAAAAAGCCCGGAAAAAAAAGAGTTTGGGGGCCCCAATTTTTAAAAGAAGAAAAAAAGTAAAGGGAAAAAAAGGGTTTAGGTAAAAAAAAAAAAAAAAAACACACCCAACCATTTTATTCAGCTTTTGGGTTACTGAATAAAGGATAAGATGGGAAAAAAAATTATCGTTGCAAAAACAGATTTTTTTAAACGCGTGGGTTTTAAAATTAGCATACGAACGAAAAAGGTTAAAAATATACGTACTAGCAATACAATTTTTCAAAAAAAAACAAAAACCCCCAAAAAAAGTGTCAGCTCATTGAGCTGAATATTTTGTGATCTAAAAATTGGGACCTTTATAACCAGTCTTCTGTATAAGGAAATGGGGAATTTTGACAGTGAACAACTTGGCCCCGAGTTATGGTTTTCCCTTATTTGGGGCTGGCAGAGGGAAACAATTTGTAAGCACAAGTCAAGAATGGATACTTGTACAATCCAAGCGTATATTAAAATTTCCCCCGCTGTGTGGATTAAAAGGGACGAAAAGCCGTTCCGTTTTATTCTAAAAAAATTTCCAAACCTTTTTACAGAGTTGCTGACAGTGTGAAAAGACGGGGGAAATTATTGGGATAAAAACGCAAAAGGTATTTGGGACCAAAAAATTGTTGCGTGTTGGTTTTTGGACATGATCGCCCGATGTTCGTTGGGCCCCACAAAGAGTGAAGCAAACTAAGCAGCTGGAAAATAAAAAAGGGGAGGCCTTGCAATTCCCAAGCTACAGTCAATAGGAGCTACCCGAATGAATTACGAAAAAAATGAAAGAAAAAAAAAAAACGCGAAGAATTAGTATCAATACTTTCAGCGCAAAAAAAATAGGCCCCGTGAACTTTTTGTTACTTGTGAGGGGGTTTTGTGTGTGTGTGTGTGTGTGTGTGGCGCGGCGGAGCGCGCACGCCTTGTCATTACAAAAGCGCTTTTTATGGTCTTTTGTAAATTCTCTGTTGATCCTGAATGAATGTTACTCGATCTCTTTAAAACAACATTTTTTTTTTTTGGCACCTTTGTTTTGTGTAGACTCCCCAAAATTCAGGCTTACGTCAAATTTTCAGTTCCCCAAACAGAAAGGGGCAAAGGGGGAAAGGGGAAAAAAAAGGGGAGCACTACAGGGGGAAGATCAAAAAAAAAAGGGCGGACAATATGACGACCCCAAAAAGGGCCCCTCTCGTCGTTTTTTTAACGGTGGGCCTTTTTGCAAAATCTTGCACTGCCTTTTTTGCATCTTTTAACCCCAGGGAGGTTTCAGATAAAAACCTTAAACCAAAAATGTGGTTTTTGGTTTGTTTCTAAAAGTCTGTCTCTCATTTTTTTTACCCCCACAATGCCAGTTTCCTCTCTTTTCCCCTAATGTGGGGCCCTATCCCCCTCTGTTTGGTCTTTTTTTCTTTTTCGCTGGTTTTGTGGGGATGAATGAATAAAAAGTAAATGCAAGATGCACAAAGAAAAACCCCAACACACACACACACAAACACCCCCCAAAACACACAAAATTAACACACCTACACACATGCGGGGCCACACACGCACGCACCACGACACAAAAAACACGCACACACCCCCCATACCCCCACACACAAAACACCCCCACACAACATGCCCCCCCCACACGGGGCACGCACACACCAAAACCGCGCGCGCGCGCGCGCACACCACACACACATACACACCCCCCAAAACCCAAAAACACACACACACACTCTACCTAAAAAAAAACAAACCCCCAAAACAATTTTTGGCGGTTTAGGTTGCCGGGGGACCTAGGGTTTTGATTTTTTTCCCCCGGACCGGGCCCCTGGCATGAGGCTCCAAAAGGGGACAGTGCACCAAAATGGGGAAAAGGGCGCCACAGCCCCGGTGCCGGGGACTTAAAAAAAAAAACACTCCCCACTCCATCTTTTTTCGCCGAATTTTGTCCGTGGGGGGCCGGGAAAGGGGTAAGCAAGTTTTGCACCTGGTGTTGTTTTTTGTGTGTGGTTGTGTGTGTGTGTGTGGGTGTGGGGTGTGTGCTGTGTGTTTGTGATAGGGTTTTTTGAACCCCTAATCAGGGGGGTTGTGGGGGGAAGGGGGGATCATTCATGACAAATTTGTCTTTTAAAAAAATGGGTTTTTTTGGGGGCCCAAGTTAAAGGGCGGGGAAAGAGTGGGGGGCATCTGTAAACAAAAAAGGTTTTGGGGGGGCTGGAGAAATTGGATTTTTTTTTGTTTTGGCCCCCCCAAAATTTTAGTGGTTTTTAAAAAAAAAAAAAACACTCCCCCTTTTTCCAAAGTTTAATTTTTCCCCCAAAATTTAAATTTTTAGTTTTTTTTTCTTTCTTTTTTTGCCCCTTTTCTGTCATTTTTTTTTTTTTCCCCTTTTTCCTCACGTTTTTTTTTTTTAAGGGGTTTTTTACTAGCTTTGAAAACTAAAAAAAAAAACAATTTTTAACAGATGAATGGGAAAAATTTGGCAAGCGGTTTTTTTTTTTTTGCGCTTGGGGGGGGGCATTTGGCAAGGGGTAATTGTTGTTTTTTTTTTAATTTCCCCCTTTAAAAGCAATAGGGGTCCTTTTTCCATTTCAAACCCCCCCCCCTTTAAAAGGGGGGGGGGGGGGGGGGGGGGGGGAAAAAAAGGGGGGGGAAAAAGGGGGGGGGAAAAAAAGGGGGGGGGGGGGAAAAATAAAAGGGGGGGGGGGGGGGGGGGGGGGGGGGTAGGGGGGGGAAAGGGGGGGAAAAAGGGGGGGAAAAAAAAAAAAAAGGGAAAAAAAAGGGGGGGGGGGGGGGGGGGGGGGGGGGGGGGGAAAGGGGGAAAAGGGGGGGGGGGGGGGGGGGAAAAAAAAGGGGGGGGGGGGGGGGGAAAAAAAAGGGGGGGGGGGGGGGGGGGGGGGGGGGGGGGGGGGGGGGGGGGGGGGGGGGGAAGGGGAAAAAAAAAAAAAAAAAGAAAAAAAAAAAAAACTCATCTTTTTTTTTTAAAAACCTTTTTTTTTTTTATAAATTACAGAAATTTGCCCTTTTTTTTTAAAAAATGAAACCACTACGGGGGGTTTTTCTATCCCCCCGTAAAATTTTTTAAAAAATTTATTTGTAGTGTGTATGTTAAAAAAAGAATGAAATTGGGGATTGCTTTTTGAATATGGGGGTTGCCCCACCCCGCGCGTTTTTTTTTTTTGGGAAATTTTTTTTTTTGGGCCCCCGATTTGTTTTGTCTGTCTGTGTGTTAGAGTTTTTTTTGTTGGTTTTTTTGGTTTTTTTGTTTTTTTTGTTGCAAATTGTTGGGGGGTTTTGGTTTTTGTTTTTTGCTTGTTGTTTTTTTTTTTAATTTTTTCCCTGAATATTTTTCAAAAAATATGTTTATGCCTTTTCTTTTTTAGTGATACAGCCCCCAAAAAGTGAGTTCAAAAAAAAATTTTTTTGTTTGCAAAGGGGTTTTAAATTTTTCCCCCACGTCCCCAAAAACCCCTTTTTTCCCCCCTTTCCCCCTTCCCCCCTTCCCATTCAGCCAACCCTTTTCAAAAAATTCAAAAATGAATTTAAAGTTATTGCAATTTTTCGGGGGGTTTAAAAAAATTTTGGGTTTTTTTTCCCCTTTTTTTTCCCGGGGTTCTGTCAAAAGACGAAAAGCAAAGGGGGAGTTTTTTTAGTGGCTTTTTTGGGGTTTTTTCATGTGTGTGTGTGTTTTTGGTGTGTGGGGTTTTTGGGTGTTTTGTTTTGTGTTGTGTTTTGGGGCGTGTTGTTGTGGGGGGTTTTTTATGTGTGTTTTGTAAAGTGGGGGCAGGTGAGTGTGTGTGTGTTGGGGGGGTTGTGTGTGTGTGGTTTGGGGTTTTGTTTTTTGTTTTGGGGAGAAAGAAAAAAGAGGGGGGGTCCCTTTTGGGGTTTTTTTTTTTTTTCGTTTTTCAAACATCTTATTTAGTTAATATATGCCCAACACAAAAAAATTTTTACACGCATCCCCCCCAAAAAAAAAATTTAAAAAAGAAGTTTGGGCACGGGGGGGGTGATGGGAAAAAAGGAAAAAAAAAAAAAAAAAACCTTCACTGTCGAAAAAAAAATTAAAAAAAGAAAGTAAAAAAAACCCCTCCTTTGTGCCTAAATGTTGCCAAAAAGGGGCGTATGGGGGGTTTTTTTAAAAGAGGGGTCCCGATTTTAAAAACCCCCAGGTCCTGGTGTCTGTTTTTTTTCTTTTCCCCTTTTACCTGAACCCCCCCCCCCCCCCCCCCTGGAGAACTATTTTGCTTTGTAGTGAAAAAGTGGTTCCCCCCGGGGGGGAGTAAAACTTAAAAAAATTTTCAAAACCGCCCCACTCTAAAAAAAAAGGGCCCCTTCTCAATTTGTTCAGACAAAAAAAGCCCTTTACAAGGCCTGGACAAGACAGGTAAACCGTGGGGGTTTTTTTTGTACACATAAAAGGGTTTTTGGGCTCCACCAAACGCAGGGGAGCACGCAGGGCACGAACACCCGACGAAACGCAAAAATCCAGATAAGTTTTTTCCCAAGTTGAATGATAGGAAAACGATGTAAAAATTTAAATTTGGGGAAGAGTATGGGTATGAAAGCGGGGACAATAAAAATTTTTCTCTCTTCTTTTTTTTCTCTCTTTCTTCTTCTCTCTTCTCTTTTTTTTCCCCTCCTTTCTCTTGTATAAAAAAGATTGGAAAAAGGAAAATTTATTTTTTGAGTTTTATTTGAAATT
>JAMYXO010002410.1:0-23951 GCA_033310375.1 Conus canariensis | reverse complement strand
CCCACAAAACACACAACACACAACACAAAAAAAAACCCAACCTCAAAACAAAAAAAACCCAACCACACCCCAAACCCCCAAAAAAACCAACAACAAAACAAAAAAAACAAACAAAAAAACCAAACCCCAACCCCACCAAAAAAAAAACATAACCACAAACAATAATACACAACCCAACACCCAACACAAACACAAAAACCAAACCACAAACACCAAAAAAAACCCAAAAAAACCAAAACACAAAAACCACAACCCAACCCCACCAACACACCAAAACACAAAACCAACCACAACAAAACCAACCAACCCACACAAAACCAAAAAAACAAACACAAAACACCCAAACCAACCCACACAAAAACACAACAAAACAAAAACACACAAACCACAAACAAACAAACACAACACAACACAACAAACCAACAAAACAAACCAAAACAAACAAAAAAAAAACAAACAAACACACCACAAAAACAAACACACAACACAAACACCCAAAACCCAAAAAACAACCCAAATCAAAAAAAAAAAACAAAAAAAAACAAAACACAACAACCCCCCACACCAAAAAAACAACCCCCAACACCCCCACAAACACCCACCCCCCAAAAACACAACAAACCACAAAACACAACCACACCAAAAACAAAACAACCCCAAAAAAAAACAAAACACAACCAACAAAAACCACACAAAAACCAACACCACAACAAAAAAACCAACAAAACAAACACAACAAAACAACCCAAAAAAAAAACAAACAAAAAAAAAAACAAACCCCCACAACAACAACAACAAACCAAAAAAAACAAACAAACAACAAACACAAACAACAAACAAACCAACACCCCAAACAACAAACAACCAAAAAAAACAAAAAACAAAACCACCAAAACAAACAAACCAACAACAAAAAAAAAACAACACAAAAAAAAAAAAACCCCCAAACCCCAAACCCCACAACAAAACCAAACCCAACCAACAAAAAAACCAAAACCACCCCACAAACCAAACAAAACAAAAACCAACCAAAAACAACAAAAAAAAACCAACACAAAAAACCACCAAAACACACACCACCACCAAAAAACAAAAAACCACCAAAACAAAACAAAACCCCCAAAACAAAAAAACAACAACCAACCCACCAAAACAAACAAAACAACCAAAAAACCAAAACAACCAAAACCACAACAAACACAAACACAAAAAAACAAACACCAACACAAAAACACAAAACACAAAAAAAACACAACAACACACACCCAACCCAAAAAAAACACAACAACAACAAAAACAAACCACAACACAAACCACCAAAAACAACAAAAACAAACAACACAAAAAAAAAAAAACAAAAAAAACAAAAAACACAAAAACAAAAACACAACAAACAAACACCACACAAAAAAAAAAACCAAACAAACACACAACAAAACAACCAAAACCAACAACCAAACAAAAACAAAACAAAAAACACCAAAAAAACACCACACCAACCAACAACAAACCAAAAACAAAACACAACCACCCCAACCAAACCCCCCCCACCAACAAAACAACAAAAACCCCAACAAAACCAACAACCAAAAAAACAAAAAACAACCAAAACCAAAAACAAAACAAAAAAACACAAAAAACAAAAAAAACACCCCCAACAACCAAAACACAAAAACAAACACACAAAAAAACAAACAAAACAAAAAAAACAAACAAAAAAACAACAACCACAAACACAAAAACACACAAAACAAAAAAAACACCACAACAACAAACAAACCCAAAACAACCACAAAAAAACAAAAAACAAAAACCAACACAACAAAAAAAAAAACCACACAACCAAAAACAAAACAAACAAAAAACCCACCAAACAAAACAACAAAAAACCCAAAAACCAAAAAACCACAAAACACCCAACCACCACCAAAAAAAAAAAAACAAAAAAAAACAAAAAAAAAAAACAAAACCCAAAAAAAAAAAAAAACCAAAAACCACAAAAAAAAACAAAACAAAAAAACAAAAAAAAAAAAACCCCCCCCCCCCCCCCCCAAAAAAAAAAAAAAAAACAAAAAAAAAAAAAAAAAACAAAAAAAAAACCAAAAAAAAAACACAAAAAAAAACAAAAAAAAAAAAACAAACAAACCAAAAAACCAAAAAAAAAACCCAACCCCCCCACCCCCCACACACCAAAAAACAACAAACCCCCCCCCCAACAAAAAAACCCCAACCCCCCCCAAAAAAAACCCCCCCCCAAAAAAAAAAACAAAAAAAAAAAAAACCCAAAAAAAAAAAAAAAAAAAAACAAAAAAAAAAAAAAAACAAAAAAAACCACAAAAAACAAAAAAACAAAAAAACCACAAAAAAAACTCTCAAAAAAAAACAAAAAAAAACCACAAAACACACACAACCAAAAAACAAAAAAAACCAAAAAAGTATTCATGGCACAGGTTTATAGTAGATTCCAGGGAAAAATCATTGAATATAACATTTTTTCCTGTGTACAAAATGATGCACCTATAATTCCCAGAAGAAAACAGTTCTTATCTGTAAGCTTTAGCATTCAAGCACCTTTACATCGTTTTTTTTCTTCTTTTCTTTTTTTTAATCATTCCTTTTTATACAGTCAGGTACATTTAAATTGTTCATATATTTGTTTTCAAAATGTTTCAAGTCCCTCCTTGATGAGCAGACTGTAAGACTGTAATCAGCGAAAATAGCTCCTATGTATCCAAGACCTCAACTCAGTATGGGTAAAAATCACCAATTCTGAAAACGCTGTACAGATAAACATGTTAATCGTCCCAGTAGTCACTCTGAGATCATTGGAAAATTGATTTGCACAGCTGTGTGTAGTGAGAAATAGGTCTGTCTGTCTGTCTCTCTCTCTCTCTGTGTCTCTCTCTCTCTCCCCGTAATGCCTGCAGTTGTATTTTGCAATGTGTAACTGCACATCATGGGCTGATGAGGTGCCGAATCAAAGCTGATTCACAATGGGCCAAACACTGATCCCCCTCCTCCTCAATTTGACAAGTTCTGCTTCATATTTAGCGCTATTGTATTTGCATTAAATTGTACAAGTAAAGAGGCATGGGCATGACCATCCATAAAATAGTGATAGATCTGCTCAATCGAAAGTCTTTGAATTAATACATATTTACATAGAGATTTGGTGCGTCTGATATGGCTTGATCTAAATGTACTGAATTTGAGTAATTTCAGGCTAATTCTCAAATTATTGGCAAGAATGAAAATATACTTTTGAATTTAGCTATGTATCTATTTATGAAGCAAATATGATGCACTTTGTTTTTTTTGTAATGTATTTACACTATTTCATCATCACATTATTTCATATGTTGCATTTATGAAAGCCCCCTTCTTTTACTTGACTTTACTTCCATGACTTTTGTTCAACTGAAATGTGAACCTCATCCCCATACTTCCTTCAGCTGTCCTACTTTCTTTAGGCCACTCTTAAAGGCTTTGTTCATTTTTTTTGTTGTATTTGGGTGGGGGGGGGGGGGGGGGGTTGGTTGTTCTTTGTTTATTTGTTGTTTTTTTTTGTTTGTTTTTGAGGAGATGGGTGGAGGACTTGAATTCATTGATATGGTGCCACAAACATTGAAACAATGTCAAAATTGCCCATAGGTTTGAGATCAATGGAACTTCACTAAAATAAATTAACCAAGGGGAAAAAAGTTAAAATGATGGTTCCAGCAAACAGATGTTGGAAAAACAATACAAGGACTGTGTTGACACTTCTTTCATTTTAGTGGCACAACATGGATGATGCCATGAAATGGAAAACCGAAGAGGTCAGGGCTGACTAAGAGGCTAATCCCATTTCCCACCCAATCCATCCCTGTTACCTTTCTTCTTGACTAAAGGTATCTGTTATCCAATCAACAGAACTTAATCAGTACAAAGGAACTGAGAGAAATGAAATCCTCTGGGCAATGGTGGTTTAAAGTGCTATGAAAATAATGTGCAACTTTCCTCAGGTGACCCCTTCCGTGACTGTAAATTGTGTAAGAAAGCCAAATGGGGTCTTGTATACTTTCAGTTATCTGAGAATGAAGTGTATGAAACACCTTTGATAGCTTTTTAAATGGCCAATTTTTTTTTTTTTTTTACACGATTCTACTTAAAAACCTGAATCTTCACTTTGAAACAAGCCCCGGCTGATACTTGTTCCGAAAGAAATGAACACTAGACAGGTACAGTTTCCCCAAGATTCATTGTGACCGTTTTGAAGCATTAAGATTCAGTGTTTAGTCTTTGACTCCTGATATATCTTTCAGTCGGAATACTGTGTGGTATCCGCTATAAACTGCTTGTTTGGGCAGCATCATATAGGCAATATGGCACAAAACTTGAAACTCATTTTCATATTGTCCACACAATGCAAGAAGCCAGTATAAACCAACAATCATGTTGCATTGGAAAATGCAAATGTCGGCATATGTAAAAGAAATATATTAATATATATGCAAACAAAAGATGAAGGAAAAAGAAAAAAAAAAGGAGGGGGGGGATTTCCCGTTCTCCAGAAATATGCAATATTGTTGTAGTGTGTTGTATTCCCAGCTTGTTTCTAAACATGGAGACATACACAGAGCAGTGCACATGGTCAAGTTCTATATGTGGAGACATTACACAGAGCAATGCACATGTGTCAATGTTTCTAGTCATGTAGACATACACAGAGCAGTGCACATGGTCAAGTTTCTAATCATGTAGACATACACAGAGCAGTGCACATGGTCAAGTCCTTTACATGCAGACATGCACAGAGCAGTGTAAATGACCAAGTTCTATACATGTAGACATGCACAGAGCAGTGTACATGACCAAGTTCTATACATGCAGACATACACAGAGCAGTGCACATGGTCAAGTTCTATACATGTAGACATACACAGAGCAGTGCACATGGTCAAGTTCTATACATGTAGATATACACAGAGCAGTGTACATGACCAAGTTCTACACAAGGAGACATGTACAGAGCAGTGCACATGGTCAAGTTCTATACATGTAGACATACACAGAGCAGTGCACATGGTGAAGTTCTATACATGGAGACATACACAGAGCAGTGCACACGGTCAAGTTCTTTACATGGCGACATACACAGAGCAGTGCACACGGTCAAGTTCTTTACATGGAGACATACACAGAGCAGTGCACATGGTCAAGCTCTATACATGTAGACATACACAGAGCAGTGCACATGGTCAAGTTCTATACATGGAGACATACACAGAGCAGTGCACACGGTCAAGCTCTATACATGGAGACATACACAGAGCAGTGCACATGGTCAAGTTCTGATCACTGTAGCCCAGCTGACCACACTGCCTTTCCTGGGGCTGTCAAAGTCCATCAAGGAACAAAGTCGCATCACAAAACTCGGCCCATGGAATAAAACACATCCAGAAAAGAAACGAACAATATGCAACTGTGACATGGTGGCCAACTACCTGTTGAGCTTACAAAGTAGGCTGTGTAAAGAGCACAGGGAGTAAAAAGCCACAAAAAGTATGTATGGGTCACATGGGCAAATGCAGGAGTGGACTAAGTATCCATTCTGGACAGCATTCACAAAGTTTTGCTAACTGCTCACAAAGTTTTGCTAACTGCCAGATAAAAAAAAAATCTGATACGTCTTATAAACTGCTGTAAAAAAAATGTAGGTGTGCAGCCAGGAGCTCATATACACACACATATATTAATATATAGACGTGTATATATATATATATATTTGTGTGTACAACCACACAATGAAAAAGCAAACGAGCAAGTTTTTCTTTCCAACATTTTGGCTCTAGACCTTCCTCAGGGACTTCTTTATTTAGGTACTACTGGAAAAACCAAACAGTTCTTAACTTTGCCCGTCTTTGATTATCATTCAGTGAATTACAGCTGGCTGGCACAGGCCCCAAACACAGAATAAATCAAAATTTGCCAGTTAACAAAAGTGATCCAGTTTTAAACATTGCACCAATATAGACTCCATAGCCCATCCCCCCTCCCCCAACATTCATACACAGAAACAAGCTCACACCCCAAAATATCCCCCCCCCCCCCCCAACATACACACACACACCTCCACAAATAAGGGGGTGGGGATACCATGCCGCAGATTAAATTGTCTATGAACATTTCAAAGGAATTCATCTCGCCTATGTGTAGTTCTTGTAAATTTCAAACGGTGTGTACAAGTAAGTAAGGTAATATATTTATAAAGTAAGTCACAACTAGAGTACTATTTTAAAGCAGGCTGACCACGTACATGCCTACTCCCGAAGAGGTGGAGCAGAGTAGGGAGAGGGAGAAAGGGTAAAAGCATGCAAGTAGGGGAAGGGCTGGAGGCAGGAACGAAATTATCAAAAATTGGGAGAGGAGGGGGGGGAAATTTTATGTGTGCAATTGTGTGCGCGCAAGCCCATGTGTAAGGGAAGGATTGGGGAGGTGTAATCTCGGGTAACACAATACAAAAGGGGGGGGGGGAGGGAAGTTGTAAAGATGGAAGGTGGGGGGGGGGGGGTGTTAAGAGGGAGACCAGCAAGAGTTGTCACCAACAGGTGTGTGCATAAAGGAATCGTATAGGAGCTGGTAGGGAGGAAGAAGGTCAAGCGCCTGGGAGGAGAAGGTCTAAGAGAAGGCTTGACTGAAGGGTGTGGCGGCGAGGGTAGATGAAGAAGATAGGGAGGGGGTAAAGGCGAAGGGAGATGAAAGTGGGGGTACTGTTTGAAGGGGAGGCTGGGGAGAAGGGAGGGTATGGGGAAGAGTGTGGGTGACCATGTTGAGACCCTCTGGGTAAACAGTACGTCATTTGTTAAACCAGGAAGATTCACAGCGAAGGCCGTAATCATTGTCCTCTGAAATAACTTTTCCACAACTATACATGTGAGATCATGAAGGGAGCGATTAGTCTGGTGGAAATATTTGGTTATATATATATATTTTGTGTGTGTGTGTGTGTGTGTGTGTGTATTACACTCAGACTGTTCCATATCTTTTGATCTCCTTTGAATTTGATGATCCTCAAGCATTGTAGGCTCAAAGACTGCCCCCTACACTTTATACTGTTTGCATAATGTTTAGTTTCTTAGCAACTTTTTTCCTCTTCACACTTAAGTTTTGTTTCATGTTTGTTGCGGCACAAAGTGTCGCAACTGCACAAAGTGTCGCATGCAACACTTTGTGCGAAAGTGCGACACTGTGGTAAGAACACTTGC
The DNA here is from genome assembly GCA_033310375.1 of Conus canariensis. Lineage (NCBI taxonomy): Eukaryota > Metazoa > Mollusca > Gastropoda > Neogastropoda > Conidae > Conus > Conus canariensis. The sequence goes on along the minus strand of JAMYXO010002410.1, from coordinate 16,704 downwards.
ATAAAGTGTCACACTTTGGAACATGCGACAGTTTGTGCCAGGAAAGCCCCTTACTGTGCTAGGGACCTAATGTGCACAACCCACAAATTTTGTTACCCATGAGATACATGTGGTTGCAATTAAAATATTCTCCAATTACAAGTAACATACACCCCCCCCTCTTCCCCCACACACACACACTCTCCTCCTCTGTCCTGATGCTACGCACGTGTTCAACTGTAAAGATCCAGAGTCCCTAGTGAGCCATGCAACAAACATAGGTCACTGGGAACTCTAGCGCTTTAAGAGTGGCATCAATGTACCAGATACGTCTTGCGCAGGTACTGCGATTGTGTCGCACTCATATACAATACATGTAATATACAGACTTACAAACAGTTAAGGACCAGTCAGAAAATCAGTATAGTTTTCTTCTCGGGGGGGGGGGGGGGGGGGGGCAGCAGCTTATGTAGCCAGGTGGATTAGCACAGGTCATAGCCAGGCAATTATTCTTGCACGTGCATATGCATTTTGCAACAGATTGACAGTTATTTTCTGTCAATCATAGATTTTGAACGAACGAATGAACCTCTCTGGCTCTCTATCTGCCTGTCTTACCTTCACTGTATCTCTCTTCACCTACCATCACTAACTTGCTCACTCATACATGTACAGAATAGTGTCATTGCGACACTTCGTGCTTGCGACACTTTGTGCTGGTAAGGCTGATCAAATTTTGTGCTGGTAAGGCTGATCAAACTGTCGCCAGTAAACTTTTGTGCTGTGTGACACTTTGTGCTGAGGAGGAGAGTAAAATTGAACACAAAGTGTTGCATTGCGACACTTGGTACAGTTGCAACACTTTGTGCCGCAACACATGTTACTACCCTTCGCTGGCTGCTTTTGGATTCTTTTTTGAACCCTTGGTGGTGAGAACACCACAGAGTTATGAACTGTTATGTGTGTCTCTATTTGACGCCAAGAGCACAGACGCAATCAGCCATATCTCCCTGACAAGTCCAATCCAGTGGATGAAAGGCCTAGGAGCAAGCAGTACCAATAGATCTGCCTCCAAGAGGGATTACGATGATTCCCTCATGCAGCTAGTGAAGGGTTTTCGTATCTATTATATATTTTCCTAATTTTATGTTCCCATTTTCTTCATCTTCAGCCCCTTCTTAAGTTCAAATCTTTGCCAAGTCATTACTATGACGGAAGAATTGTTAGCCTGCACTTGTTTCTACCCCCCTATTTAATTGTTCAGCATTATATATTTGGTCAATCGTGGGAGAGTGCATCTCTTAGGAGATCCAAGTAAAGGAGGTTCTGCACAATTCTTAGCCGCTGGCAATGCCTGGGGTTTTTATTGAACAGCAGAGCTGACCACTCAGAATGTTCCATATTCTTTGATCTCCCTTGCATCCTTGAATGGATCCTCAAGCATTGTAGGCTCAAAGATTGTCCCCTACACTTTATACTGTTAGCATGATGTTTTTAGTTTCTCAGCAACTTTTTACCTCTCCACACTTTCGTTTTTTGTTTCATTCTGCTACCCTTCGCTGGCTGCTTTGGGGGTGCTGTTGTTTTTTTTTTTAACCCTTGGTGGTGAGAACACCAGAGTTATGGACTGTGGTGTGTCTCTATTTGACGCCAAGAGCACAGACACAATCAGCCGTGTCTTCCTGATGAGTCCAATCCAGCGGACGAACGGCTTAGGAGTAGGCAATACCAATAGATCTGCCTTCAAGAGGGATTATGATGGTTCCCTCATGCAGCTGGTGAAGGGTTTTCATATTTATTACATATTTTCTTAATTTTATGTTCCCATTTTCTTCATCTTCAACCCCCTTCTTAAGTACATATCTTTGCCAAGTCATTACTATGACAGAAGAATTGTTAGCCTGCACTTGTTTTCCCCCACTATTTAACTGTTCGGCATTATATTATATATATATATATATATCACAGAAGTCACAAAAAATTGATTATAGTCATTACAACCATACTGGACCAAAAAGCCTGTATTTTTTCTAAACTGGTGCATTAAAAGTAAAGTCTGTAAGCTTTCATTTCCTATATCGCATGCGTAGGATGTTTTCAGCACATGCTTACGAATACACAAAATGACTGACAATACCCATCTTGATCAAACAGTTGCCTTCTTTGTTCCACTCTTTGTCATTGTTGAGTTCTGTGCTAAATTGCCATTCTACGAAATTCAGACTTCTTCCCAATCAAACCTTGTGAATGACTCCATTTATGCGATGAATACAGCTGAAAATGTATAGAAATTATCTGGTAGTCCGCTTCAACAGAGTACTTTTTAATCAAAAATCCTATCAAAAACTCATGTCTACAGCCAGGCAAGAGGAAAGCCAGTTGTGTTTTGTTCTAATCTTCAAAGTTCTCCGCTCGGACACAGTCTTGGAGAATCAAAATTCATATGAAAGGAGTGAAATGCGTACTATTTATTCACCATAGAATTAGTTCATGCTGTTAATTATTAAATCAATAGAGAAAAATATGACACAAACTTGTTAAATATGACACAAACTTGTTAAAAGTGAATTCATTCTGTCATTTGATCTAAAAAAAAAAAAAAACAGCAAAATTATCAAATGTGATTTGCTTCATTTTATTCCTTGAATTCTAAGATTTTTATCAATAGTAAATATGTTTGAATACTTTGTTCAGATAGCAAGCCAAAAAACACAGAAGCTGCGACAGCACAAATTTCTGTCAGTTCTGCCTCATGAAGCCAATTTTGCCTGCAGCACCGTGTTGCTGGCTTTGCGGTCTGCTTTTCTGCTATATATTTCAACGCTGTGAGCGAGTGCGTGTGTTCTTGGTTTCGGAAGCAAAATAAAGGGGAAGAAACTCCATGTCTTTCTTCTGCGTTCTTTTTGGCTGTCTGTCATCCCTTGGTTCCTGAACCTACCATCATCTGTCTGTCTTCGTGTGCACCCCTACCACTCCACACATCACAGGAGTTTCTTGAACAAAGTCAGTTGAATGGTCTACAAAGGCAGAACACAACAGGCATTTACTCCGAGTCTGTGATGCACAATGTACACAGAAAACTGCAAGTGTGCACCCATATCTTGAGCATTACATAGACACAGAGTAAATGCTGTATATATGCATGTAATGCTATGTGTATATGCATATCTAGTGCTCAATGTACACGTGTGAAGGCAATATTCTGTACGACGGAGAGTATTGCATACACACATACATGCCAAACATTACCTTTTCTTTGAGAGGGAGACTGAAAGATGCCCCACAGGAGTCAAGAGGCAATGCCATGGTAGGGGAGAAGGGACGGAGCCTCCTGAAGCTAAAGCTTTTTTCTATTAAATATAGCATGTTTTTCCCTCCTGAAGCTAAAGCTTTTTTCTATTAAATATCATAGCATGTTTTTCCCCAGTCACATGTCTGTGTAATGAGAATAGAAAGAGAAAGCATGCTTCTTATGGCTCCAAATTCAGTGTATCTATGCATCATACAATTACCAAATTTTCATTTATTTTGAAGCTTGAGACCACAGGCAGAAACACAAGATGTTTGCATGTATGTGTTTGCTTTTTACTTCAACATTGTGTACATCTGTTTTGACCCATCACTTTAATTAGTCTCTTTCTGAAATGTATCCTCAGTAAAATGTAGGTGATTGCATACATGTCTTTTCATTGTCAGATGATATTAGACACTTAAAAAAAAAAAGAAAAAACAAACAAGCAAACAAACACCTCCACACACAACTTATCATCCATGCAAGTGCTTCAAACCCACATCTGATTAATGCATATTTACATAAGTGAAAGACCCTAGTGGTACACAAAATTGTTTACAAAAATTTTGCAACCTGTGATTGTGAAATAACCATGGCAATTTCAGCAACATATGGACCATACAAGACAATTAACATTATCAAAGTTATTCATCTCAATACCTTTCTCCTGATAGAGCGAGGTCAACACTGAGCATTCAAACAAAAGATGATGCACAGAAATGTTTTCTCTGCAGACACAAGTAATGCCATGAGAATATTTAGTGTTCCATGTATTCAGCCTTAATGTATGAATTAATTCAACAATGTGCCTTGGGCACAATGGTAAAGTAGCCATTTTTTGACTAAAATTCTGCTTAGGTATGTACTTGTCCATAAACTGGATTAATTCACAAGAGGACAAATCTAAGGGATTGTTTAATAAATGTTCAATGTTTCTATTTGCTCCTTTTGCAAGACTGTCTGCTATTTCATTCCACTTTATACCACAGTGAGATGGGACCCAACAAAAGTCAATTCTTGTGCCTAGAGTTATAAAACAATGCAGTAAATGTTTCATTTAAAAAAGCAAATCTGCAAGTGTGCACCCATATATTAAGCATTACATAGACACAGAATGAATGCCTGTATATATGTGTGTAATGCTCTGTGTATATGCATATCTAGTGCTCAATGTACAAGTGTGTAGGCAATCTTCTGTATGACATAGAAAATTGCAAGTGTGCATCCATATTGAGCATTCCATAGACACAGAGCAAATGCCTGTATATATGCGTGTAATGCTCTGCATATGTACACATCTAGGGCTCAATGTGCGTGTGTGTAGGCAATCTTCTGATTGACTTTGTAAGCATTACCTAGACACCCAGATGTAAACAGAGCATTACACACATGTACACTGGTATTTTACACACAAGCAAATATGCTGGCTCAATACATCATTGGTTAAAACGGCTTTTTCTATGGAAAAAGAAAAAAAGTCGTACAAAAAACCCCAGAAAAACAGAGCACACACACACACACAATAAGATATATCCAGAAAAGCAACTAAAAACAAAATGCAGTTACAGCATGGTGGCTCAATTGTATCTGATGCCTATAAATAAAGCTGTGCCAAGAGCATCAGAGTAAAAAATAGAAACATTTCAGTGCCACAAAAAATACATTTCTGCATGGTTAGTGTCCACTAAACATTTTATTCATTGATTGCCTGGTAACAAAGATGGCACGTCGAACTGCTATAAGAACAAAAATACAAGAAAGAGGGACCATAAGAAAAAATTATGTAAGTTTCCACAACAAAGACAGGAGAAGGGTCTATAAAGGCAGAAAACAACATGTATCTAGTCTGTGTCTATGTAACACTTGAAGTACATTGTGTGTGTGTGTGTGTGTGTGTGTGTATCCATATGTGCAATGTACACAGAGCATTTTGCCCATGCACACACATATATGGATCAGTACATGGACTTGGGGTGAATGCATGCAAGTAATGCTTAGTGGATACGTGTATATAGGGCCCTTGGTGATGTGTGTATGCAATCTTCTATGTACCAATGTAGACAAGCTTATCATATACTCCGAGCATTGGATATCCACATGTACACAGAATTCAGCTTTCAACATACCATGGGGAAAATTGCTTTCCCCATGGAAACTACATTCAGGGAGTATTAGCAGCAGCTCTAACTGAAAAAAAACCCCTGCTGCTACTACTTGATACTCACTTTGATAATATTTATTCCAAAGAGTAACAGTACATTTATTCAATGTTGTTGCTGATGATGCAAGGTTTGAAGGCAGTAGGAATAGAAGATATGTATGTTTTTGAGGATGGAGAGGAGAGAGGAGAGAGAGAATTGCAAATATGCATTAAGTAGATTAAACATAAAAAAAAGACAGAAAGGGAAAGCATAAAGTAAAAAAAAAACAAAAATGAGAAAAGGGAAAAAAACGAAAAAATGTTAGCCATCTTTTCACATCTAAGGACCCCACCCCACCCCCACCCCCATCAAGAACAAATGATTTTACAGAGCAGTAAGCTGGCTTACACTCAAACACTTGGTGAGTACATTAAACATCTTTCACAAACTGATATTTGCATAAACTTACATAGCCTGCACTATCGTTTACAGTATTGTAGTAAACCATTTTGAGACAGTACTTGAAAACAACCATCACTTTGGGAAAGTAAGTTTACATTGGTGATGATGTGCTAGTAACATGTGGATATGCAATGATGATATTAATTATTATGTGGATATGCATTGATAGTATTAATCATTCTGCATAGCTATTTAGCTAGTGAAAGTGTGCAAAATATTTAAACAATTTTCTATAACAAACATACTACGGTATTGCACTCCAGCCTTTTTTATGGGATAGCATTCTTCTTAAAACTGAAAGGCAGAGGAGTCAAGCTACGACTTTCTGTGGTCACTGAGGAGAAACAATCAGGTTTCGAAATACCGGTATCTGACCAGCAGTTATATGTTAGTGAGTTTTCTCCCCATTGGAGATTGTCTCCCCTTGGTGACTCTAAGCTTGCTGAAGGCTCATTTTGAGAAGCATTTATTATTCCCCATTCACCCACTCAAGTACATACTGTTAGTTAGGCAGAATTATCTATCACTGCAGATATGAATGCTTATCTCCCCCTCTTATCTCCCCCTCTTTCTTCAATCTAAGACATAAGAGCAAGCTTTGTTTATAACTATATATATATATATATATATATATATAAACAGAACTGAGAGAAAGCAAGTGCAGGCTAACAATTCCTCCATCGTTACATTAATGATTTGATGGGGAAAAAAGGCAGTGAGGGGGGAGTGTGGGAGGGGGGTGGGTGGGGTGGTGGTGGAGGGGAATAAAGAGATTGAAAATGACAAGTCAGGGAAATATATTGTAAATATCAAATCCTTCATTAGCAGCCTATGGGGACTATTGTAACCCATCCTAATGACACAACTATTCATATTGCCTGCTCCTAGGCCTTTCGTCTGCAGGATCGGACTTGTCAGGAAAGCACGGCTGATTGTGTCTGTGCTCCCTTGGCATCATCAAATAAAGATATACTACAGTCTACAATTCTGTAGGTATTCTCACAACCAAAGGTTTCAAAAGGGAATCCAACAGCACCCCAAAAGCATTTTCTTTTTAAATGATAATCATTCAAATGAAAATTCTTCACAAAATCAAACAATGCTCCATAGAATATACTTTCATTGATTTCTGTATGTCAGTAACCCTACTAAGTTTTTTTTAGCACTGCATGACATGAATGATCCTTTCTAAAACCAGACTGACTCTCACTTAATAGATTATACAACTTAAGATGATCATATTGTGTCTGTCTATGCGTTTTCTAATACTTGCAAGATAGAAATTGGTCTGTAATTGGGTGTTGGGAATGGTTACCAGATTTTTACATGGGAACAACTTTTGCAACTTTGAACTGTGTTGGAGCTGATAGTTTGGAATATTACCATCAATTCCATCATATCTACAACATTGTCTCCTTCAAATGAGATGAGGAATAGTAAACATCAGTTACAGAAAGAAAGGGTACCGACAGCTGGGAACACATAAGTATAGAACGTCACAAGAACACCCAAACAATTGTTTATCAAGAACGAAAGCACACATATTTTCATACTTAACGTCCAAATGACGTACGAATGGACAAAACTGTTGGAGCTGATAGTTTGGAATATTACCATCAATTCCATCATATCTACAACGTTGTCTCCTTCAAATGAGATGAGGAATAGTAAACATCAGTTACAGAAAGAAAGGGTACTGACAGTTGGGAATGGACATTATTAGTATTGCAGGACATGGTTAATTTTTCTGGGTAATTCAGTTGAATAATACCATCCCACACACCCACCCCGCACCTCTGGTGCACATTATATAGTCAGTTAATTTATTGCCGCTTCTTATCCTTGTTTTGATTGATTGATACATGCTGTGAATACACTTAATTTTCCTTTTATACCATTTTTTTTTTTTTTTAATCAATATAGGCCAAAGTAAATTTCGATTGATCGAGTCAAATGCCTTTCCAAAATCAATAAATGCTACATAGTATAACTTAAGATTACAAGAAAACTGCTTCTGAATCAGGGCAAGAAGGGTAAACATATGGTCTACAGTCGAGTATCCGCGTTTAAATCCAGCTTGATGTTCACCGGTTAGGTTATTTTCTTCTACATATTCCTGAAGTCTTGAGATGATAATGGTACTAAATACATTGCTACTAATATCAGACAACGAGATACCTCGATAGTTGTTTACATTGTTCACATCACCTTTTTTATACAGTGGAAGAGTTACAGATTCGCGCCAAGACTCGGGGGAAAAATACCCTTATCGAGCAATGCATTGAAGAAATGACAAAAAAGACTATGATCTGTTCACACGGAGCTTTCAAAAACTCCCAAATAATTCCGTCAGGACCTGCAGCTTTACCAGACTTTAATTTTTTAAGTGCTATCAAAACTTCATCTCTTGAAATAGGACGGTCCATGAACTCATTTTCCGCATTTGGCAAATCATGATTATAATTAACTGGCAAATCTTTGTTTAGTAAGGACCCAAAATGTTGGAACCATTCATCTAATGGAATGTTATTTCTGGGTTGTTTTCGTTTCAGTGAAATTTTGTTCATGCAGTCCCAAAAAGCCTTTTGATGATGAACAGATGCTGTGAGTTCTTCTAACATGCTGCTGTTAAATTCTCTTTCCTTTTTAACTAACAAAGTTTTGTGTTCACTTCTAGCCCTTACACACACATTTTTATCTTTCTTATACAGAGTTCTACAAATATTCTTAACAATTTATGCACTTTTCTCTTGTTAAGATTACATTCGACGCCAAACCATCCTTTTTATGTTTAGTGGGGTCCACCTTTATAGTTCTTTTCATGCATGTAGCACATGTTCATATACAATCATTAAACACTCTCAATGATTCATCAATATTTACATCAACTAGCTCTAAGGCATTGTTCAGTCTACTAAGAGTTTCAGCTTCACCGAGTTTTTCATAAAAAAACTGACTGCGGTGTTCATTCCACACAAATTTTCAATGATTTCAATCTTCTTATTACCATTTCTACCAGGCATATTTTGAACAGAAAGAAGAACATCAAGAGGGCAGTGGTCGGATTCAATGCAGTCAATAACACGCATCACACATGAATCACATATGATATCATAAAGGGCATCGGACAAAATGAAATATTCACGCTACATCAATTTTCTCCGATATATGTGTAGCGACCTTCCTGGTCGCCATTACATGAACCATTAAGAACTACTAAATCAAGGGCAGTGCACATATTAATCAACAATTTACCGTAAGTGTTTAAATGTGTATCTTGAGAATGACGCTTAAAATATACAGTGCTGTCTCGAAAATGAGGTGTATCAACATTAACTGGCTGTGGTGGAAAAACAGTTGAAATATGGCTGTTCAGATCACCACAGATCATTACATAAACTTCATCCAATGTTAATAATAAATCGGTCTGACAATCTTCATCCAATGTTAATAATAAATCGGTCTGACAATCTTCAAGTATTGCAATTCCCTGATCGTAACCAAACTAATTATAGAACAGAGAACTTTCTGGTGGTATGTACACACATAAGTATAGAACGTCACAAGAACACCCAAACAATTGTTTATCAAGAACGAAAGCACACATATTTTCATACTTAACGTCCAAATGACGTACGAATGGACAAAACTCCATTTTTATTAAGCAAATTATGCCCCCTGAATATCTCCCTTGACTAGTAGATTTTACAGAGGATTTACAATACAATTCAAATTCAGCGAATAAACCAGAATTCCATACTTTCTCAAAAGTCTCCACCAGACAAACAAAATCAAAAGAAGAAACACATAACAAAGAATCATCAAACATTAATTTTGAGCGTAAACCATTAACATTCCAAGACAGAAAGGATAAAGTTTTAAGGGTATATATATGGAAGATAAAGTACAATGTGAAACTGGCTCCAGAGTATTGTCTTCAGAGGAAACAGAGTTTTGCACATCATCCTCCGTGACAAGGCCCCCTCCCAACCCCTCCACGACACCAAACGAGGCACGAGAAACCAAAACACGTGAACAAGAACAACTAATAACTTGGGAATTCTCCACCGGGAGAGCGAGCGCCTGATCTCCACGTGCCCTGCTCGTCGCCACAGAGCGCGTGCATGAGCAAAAGAGGGAAGGCTCAGGTGTCAGCGAAACCTCTGTGCTCCTCCGAAAACTTTCCCCTTTCATGAGATCATTCTGTCCAATGGGCCGGCCAACACCCTATCTAACTTCTCTCAGAGAGTCTTTAGCTTCCAGAGCAAACTTCTTGCCAGTACTTGTTTGCCCTTGCTTCTGGCCTCCCTTAGAAACGGATTCAACTTCCGTCTTATTTCACAGACAGTTGGTGAGAAATCCTCCCCAACAAATACTCCTTCAGTTTTTGTTTTGCTTTCAGGATTTTGATCTTTTGTCTTTAGAAGGAACCAAGAGAGAGAGAGTGAGAGAAGGGCGGTGTGATCTGAAAGTAAAATTGTGACAGCAAGGATGCAGGAAAATGGGGGCTGGATTGGTGGAAAAGAAATGGAAACAACTCGAAGTCAGGTGAAGAAGTGTGAAAGAGTAAAAGGAATGGAATGAACCGGCTTGAGAGGATGCCATGGAAAATGATTGGAAAGCAGCTTAACAAAGACTGACAGAGGACATGAAATATGGATGGTCCTGTACAACACTGATCATGGGGTGAACAGGTGTGGGAAGGAAAGGTGGAATCTGAACAGGGTGGATACTGAGGGCTGGAATGCTGGGGGAATGGTGTGGGAAGAGGAGGCAGGCGAGGAAGACAGAAAGAATGACTCTGGACAAGGTATCATAGGGGCAGGAAGGAAACGGGACAGACAGAGAAGAACAGCAACTGGAGTAGATGCAAATGTAAGAGGATCCACATGAATTTGAAAAGAACCTGAGGATGGTGGGTAGTGGAACAGTCATGAGAGTGGCAAAATGTCGGAGTTGGTATGGGAAGGCAATGCGACAGATGGCAAGTTTATGAAGATTAGGAGCCAGCAAAGAGTGAGATCTGGTTTTCAGTACAAGTCAAACAGAATGAAAGAAAAGTTGCAGGCATTAAAAATGGAAGTTAACAATGCAAAAAGAAAATGATAGAAACAGGAAAGTGCGAGAGACTGAATGGATTTAAGTTAAGTTGAGGTAGAAACATGGGGAGTGGTGATAACGCACCAAGTAAGTGGGAAAGAATGGAATGAAGAGTTCACTAGAAAGGTATGAACATCTGAGATTGGCAAGAGAAGGGGAAGGATGAAAACTTAAGAACACAGGATGTCTTGCATGTCCGTAAACAAGTAGTAAAATGGAAAGACGGTGGTTGGAAAAGACCAGACATAAACAGGAAATTAAGCACCGTTCAGTTTACATTTACAGTCTGGCTGGCCACAGAAGCAAAATGCAGTGAAAAGCATGTTTGTTTCAGGCAGGAGTTGATGCGGATGCAAAGCTGATACTGCAGTGAGCTGAGACTAAGTGGTGCACCCATCCTCCTCCTCATTCCTAGCTAAATGTTACATAGGAGATAAACGGCGACATCTTTGAATTCAAGATTCAAAATGGGTCCAAAAGATGAAGGTTCGCAAATTTAAGCAAAACTTCGAGTTTCCAGAAGAACAAAATGGAACGGCGGCAGAAAGGTGGGAGGGGAGGTATTGCCATGGAGCTGGCAAATAAGTGGTGTACCCAACCACCTAATTCCTAGCCCATATGGCATATAAAAGGTGTAACAGTGATAAACACACCCCCTCCTCCTCCCAAATGAAAGAAGCGGACTGCTATCTGTATAGTTTGGGAACACCGTTTCGCACATTTTTATGTCATGTTTGTGAGTTCTGGAGAAGATAAATTTGCTGAAAAATCACATGGCTGTTTTCTGCTGTGTATCATATAAAGCAATAATTTCCACTCTGTATTGTGTGTTTCGTGGTATTTTGGCTCCTAACACTGATAACAAAGAAATGTGAATATATCAAGAAGCAGGCAGAATATAAGGGGATAGAAATCTAAGGAAACCGTCTTGAGCTAAGGGGGTTAAAAAAATAAGTAGTGCTGCATCAAGTGAGAATAGTAAGCTTTGCAATTTGGGGAAAGGGAACTACTAGAAAAATATACATGAGACATTGGGACAAAGGAAAACAGTTTTGTCAAAGGAGAAGTAGCAAACAGAATGCAAGTAAAAGAAATTGGGAACAAATGATTTGGTATACCGAACATTTGTGGAAAAGCGCCAATTTTGAGAGAAGATAAATTTAAAGACATGAAAGGGATAGTTGAAGGTCGATTGGAATGCTGAAAAAAAAAAAAAAAAAAAAAAAAACAGCGAAAAATTCCTGAAAGATGAGAAGCAGCAAAGGATGTAAAGCAGGAAAGTGGCATAACCACGATTACAAGAGGAACTGGAATGCAAATGGTTTTGAGCAGAATGTGGTGGAACAGCTGTGGGAATGGCTGATAAAATCGGAGAGAGGTTAGAACAGTGGATATTGACACATGTTTAGTTCAACACGTCAGTGGATAGAAAAGCAGCAATACATTGCAAATAACCAGTGACCTCAAGCTCAAAGGGACTTAACAATTAAAAGTTGCAGGCATTAAAAATGGAAGTTTACAATGTAAAAAGAAAGTTATAGAAATCAAGAATCGTAAGAGACTGAATGGATTTAATTTAAGTTGAGGTGGAAACACGGGGAGTGGTGATAATGCATAGGAGATAAATGGTGACAGCTTTGAATTCAAGATTCAAAATGGGTCCAAAATGTGAAGGTTCACAAATTTAAGCAAAACTTCCAGTTTCCAGAAAAAAAAAGGAACGGCAGCAGAAGGGTGGGTGGGGAGGTACTGCCATGGACCTGGCAAATAAGTGGTGCGTCCAACCACCCAAGTCCCAGCTCCATATGGCATACAAAAGGTGTGACTGTGATAAACACACCCCCTCCTCCTCCCAAATGAAAGAAGCGGACTGCTGTATGTATAGTTTGGGAACACCGTTTCGCGCATTTTTCTGTCATGTTTGCGAGTTCTGGAGAAGATAAATTTGCTCAAAAATCACGTGTCCGTTTTATGCTGTGTATCATATAAAGCAATAATTTCCACTCTGTATTGTGTGTTTAGCGACATTTTGGCTCCTAACACTGATAACAAAAAGATGTGAATATATCAAGAAGCAGGCAGAATATATGGGGATAGAAATCTAAGGAAACCGTCTTGAGCTAAGGAGGTTTTAAAAAAAAAAGGTAGTGCTGCGTCACATAATAGCAAGCTTTGCGATTTGGGGAAAGGGAACTACTAGAAAGATAAACATGAGACACTGGGACAAAGGAAAACAGTTTTGTCAAAGGAATAGTAGCAAACCGATTCCAAGTAAGAGAAAACAGGAACGAATGATTTGGTATACCAAACGTTTGTGGGAATGTGCCAATTTTGAGAGAAGATAAATTTAACGACACAAAAGGAATAGTTGAAGGTCGATTGGAATGCTGAAAAAAAAAACCTGCAGCGAAAAATTAGTGAAAGATGAGAAGCAGCAAAGGATGTCAAGCAGAAAAGTGGCATAACCACGATTACAAGAGGAACTGGAATGCAAATGGTTTTGAGCAGAATGTGGTGGAACAGCTGTGGGAATGGCTGGTAAAATCAGAGAGAGGTAGAACAGTGGATATTGACACATGTTTAGTTCAACACGTCAATGGATAGAAAAGCAGCAATACATTGCAAATAACCAGTGACCTCAAGCTCAAAGGGACTTAACAATTAAAAGTTGCAAGCGTTAAAAATGGAAGTTAATGTAAATGGAAAGTTATAGAAATCGGGAATTGTAAGAGACTGAATGGATTTAATTTAAGTTGAGGTGGAAACACGGGGAGTGGTGATAATGCATAGGAGATAAATGGTGACAGCTTTGAATTCAAGATTTAAAAAAGGTCCGAAAGGTGAAGGTTCGCAAATTTAAGCAAAACTTTGAGTTTCCAGAAGAACAAAATGGAATGGTGGCAGAAAGGTGGGAGGGGAGGTACTGCCATGGAGCTGGCAAATAAGTGGTGCGTCCAACCACCCAAGTCCCAGCTCCATATGGCATACAAAAGGTGTGATGGTGATAAACACCCCCCCCCCCTCCTCCTCCCAAATGAAAGACTGCTGTCTGTATAGTTTGGGAACACCGTATCGCGCATTTTTATGTCATGTTTGTGAGTTCTGGAGAAGATAAATTTGCTGAAAAATCATATGGCTGTTTTCTGCTGTGTATCATCTAAAGCATAAATTTCCACTCTGTAATGTGTGTTTAGTGGTATTTTGGCTCCTAACACTGATAACAAAAAGATGTGAATATATCAAGAAATATGCAGAATATAAGGGGATAGAAACCTAAGGAAGCCATCTTGAGCTAAAGACAAAAAAAAAAAAAACAAAAAAAAAAACCAAGTAGGTGCTTGATCCTGTGAGATAGTAAGGTTTGCGATTACGGAAAGGGAATACTTAAAAAATAAACAGGAGGAGATTGGGACAAAGGAAAAACAGTTTTGTCAAAGGAGAACAAGTAACAGTGGAACCGTTTGCTAGTAAAAGAAAAATGGGAACAAATGATTGGTATAGAAACATTTGTGGAATGTGCAATTTTGGGAGAAGATAAAATTTAAGAGACGAATGGGATAGGTGGAAAGGGTCGATAGGATGCTGAAAAAAAATAAACAGCAAAAATTAGTGAAAGATGAGAATCAGCAAAAGGATGTAAAGCAGGAAAATGGCACAGCTTGATTACAGAGGAACTGGAATTCAAATGGTTTTGAGCAGAATACAGGCTGTGGGAATGGTTGGTAAAAATCGGACGAGAGGTAGAACAGTGGATATTGACTGTTTAAGATCAAACACGTCCAATGGAATAGAATAGCAGCAATACATTGCAAAAACCAGTGACCTCAAGCTCAAAGGGACTTGACAATGAAGACTGTTTATGTTGTGGAGGAGGAAAGGGGACCGGAAACTGCACAAAGGGACAGTGACAATGGTCAAAACATTGACTGTGGAAATGAGAAGGAAATGCCACCGATGATTGGAGGCGCCACAGAACAGGAAACGAGTGAAGTTTGACAAGGGGATACACAGCCATGAGAATGGAGAGTGAGGAAAAAGAGAAGTTCTAGATGGTTGAAGGGAGGTGACAAGAAAGTGTGCGTAGGGAGAAGGGCAAGAAAGATGCAAGGAGATGATAAGAGCTGTGGAAGGGAGAAGATGGCTGGTGTTGGTCTGTATCATGTTAAACTGAATAAGGCAGGATGGAATGACATGGCAAGAAAAATGAAATTACGAGATTAAACTGAAGAAGAAATGGACAAAGAGGGTTTTGCACAGCAGCAGCCGGAACTCGGGCGTTCAAACTCATAAGAACGCTTATCCCAATAACCCCAACCAACACACCCACAAACACACCACCCACACACACGGTATTACCTATTCACTTTTATTACCTTAACATCAATTCATTCCCACCCCTTTCCTTCTACACCTCTCACCCCATTCATACCACTCACTTCTCTTATAAACTCCACTCCTCTAATTCCCCAACTCCTTTCCATCTATACACACTACAGCCCAATTAACTATCCCTATTTACTTACTATTAATTCCTTCACTTCCTCTCATTCATTCCTTTCTCTCTACCCCCCATTCCTATCCTTCCCACATTCCATACCCTAAACATAACCCCCAAAACATCCCCCCCTCACCATTCAATCCCATACAATTTTCCATCTAATTTTACTCCCATCCCTATCATTATTCCTTCCTTTCTTATAAACTTTCTCTTATATATATATATATTATAAATATATATTTATATATATATATATATTTATATATATATATATATATATATTCCCTCTATCTATATATTTTCCTTACCAATCATTTCCCCTTAACATACCCATTTAACCATGCCCCCACATTCACCTCTCCCATCCCTTCCATCCATCCTATTCCTTCCATCCCTTACCTATTCCCTTCCACATCCCCCCTCCTTTTCCCTTCCATCACTCCTATCCTTCCATACCCTACTATTCATACAAACTTAAATCCCCTTCTTATTTTATTTCATTTCCCCTCATTTATTATATTCCTACATCCTACCTTCCATTCCATCTACTTACTTTACCTCAATTTCCAACATTTCCCCTTACCTTTTACCATATTCCCTTTTTCCTTCCCCCCCTCCTATTATATTTCCCCCCCCTTTCATCCCTTTCTCTTCCAATACTACCTGTAATTCCTCCAACCAAAATACAATTATAATCAAAACCCCCCCAACTCCCCCTTCAACCTTAAAACTCTTACAACCTAATTAACCATCCCCACCACCCCATCCAAAATATTAACTTTCACAATCACCACCCCAAAAATTATATCCAAACCACAACACCTCACCTCATCAAACAACCCCACCCCCACCCCAACCCCCATCACCTTCCCCCCCCCCTCAACATTATTATATATATCACACCTTAATTCACACCAAACCACACCCCAACTTTAAAAAACCCCCCCCCCCCCAAAAAAAAAAAAACCCCCTTCCCCCCCTTTCCCCCAAACCCCCCCAAACCCCCCCCCCCCCCCCCCCCCAACCCCCCCCCCCCCCTTTTTTAAAAAAAAAAACCCTAAATCCCCCCCAAAAAACCCCCCCAAACCCCCCCAACCCCAAAAACCCCACCTCCTAAAAAACCAAAACCCCCCAAAAAAAAAAAAAAAAAAAACCCCCCCCAAACCCCCACCAAAAACCCCAAAACAAACCCCCCCCCAAAACCCCCCCCCCCCCCCCCACAAAAAAAAACA
>JAMYXO010002409.1:0-23953 GCA_033310375.1 Conus canariensis | reverse complement strand
TTTCACAGTTAAACCTTTCTACCGTTACACAACACATTGCGCACACATCCCACGCATTCACCCCCCGTCTAGCATACGCACATGCATGACGCTTATCAAACTGGGCTCACCCGTTGCAAAGGCACGCTTGAAAAGGAAGACGAGTGAAACAGCTGCGATGGCAGGGCGTTCCTTTGAAAAAAATGGACTTTCTTAACAACGAATACGAAGCCGCGTACCGAATAATATGATCAAGAAGATTACAGCTTAAAAAGTCCCTACTCGAAAAAGCACATATTTCGCCACAGTTTTTTTAGAGGTTTTTTCTGTCAATAGATATTCTGTTTTCACTAAAGTAATACCCTGTCCTATTTCCCTTCCTCATGATTATTTTTGTGATTCTTGTCTGGTCGCCGGTCCAAGCTGTAATCCGGATCTACCCAAAAATTTTAGAATTTATAGTATCAGAAACCAATCTAATTTTAAATCTTATTTTGTTTGCAAATCGAAAAAAAAAAACCTTTGTTTTGACATCTTCGAAAATGCTGAAAAAGGTCATTTTCGCAATGGACTTGAACAGAATTTCCGACTTTCAAAAATACGCCAAGAAACAAATAAACAGGGCCTACACAGTATAGTTTTTCAGTAACGTTATCTAAGACACAAAAATTGAATACCCCATTCACCTACCGCCCCTACCCCGGTTTTTAACGATCCATTCTAACTCCCCTCCACTTTTTAACCCCCCGGGAGTTAGGGAAAAATTTGCACGTGCCCAATTTTAACTCCGTGGGAGTTAAAAACAAAAAACCAAAAGCTAAAAAAAAAGACCCCCCCCCCCCCCCCCCCCCCCCCCCCCCCCCCCCCCCCCCCCCCCCCCCCCCCCCCCCCCCCCCCCCCCCCCCCCCCCCCCCCCCCCCCCGTTTTAGATTAATCCCCCCACCCAGAACATTAGTTTTTGTGTTAGTCACGATATGAGAAATAAAATTTAATATACCCCCCCTCCTCCCTCCCTCCCCCTTTGTTGTCTCCTGTCTGCCTTCTGTCTGTCTGTCTCCCCCACTCTCTCTCCTCTCTCTCTCCTCCTCTCTCTCTCTCTCCCCCCCCCCCCCACCAAAACGTTTTTCCCCATCTCTCGTCACTCTCTCACCCCTTGCTTGTTGTCTGCTTTTTTTCTTGTCTGTCTTTTGTCTCTTTAATCTCTCTCCCTCTCTCTTTGCTTGTCTCTCTGTCTGCCTGTCTATTTGTGTATCTATCTCAGTGTCTCTGTCTTAGTGTCTCTCCCATCCTCTCTCTCTGTTGTCTGTTTTTCTTTCTTTCTTTTTCCCCCCCCCCCCTTCTCTCTCTTCTCTCTCTTCTTCTCTCTCCTCTCTCTCTCCTCTCTCTCTTCTCTTTTGCATGTTCTAGTCAGTTTGTTTACTATTTTTATGTTTATGAAGTTATGTTTATTTTTTGCCAAAGTCTTTATCCTTGTCAAGTAAATTTTCAGTGTCAGTGAAAGTGTTCGCTGCAGTGTGTGTGGTGTGTGTGTGTGTGTGTGGGGTTGTGTGTGTGTGTGTGGTGTGTGTGTGTGAGGGGGGTGGGGTGGGGGCAGTCCTGAAAAGGGCCAGAATAACCCCCCCCTTTTTTTTTAACTCCCCGGGAGTAAATCTGGATAAAATTTTTTTTGATCGAAAGTAACCCCCCGGGGTTTTTTTTTAGGCACGTGCGCTTTTTTAACTCTCCCCTCTGGGGGGATTTAAAAAATCGTTCGTCTTAAACTAACTCTCCAGGATTAATTTCGATCAAGAAATTTTGATCCAGATTGAACTCCCGGGGAGTTAAAAAATAAAAAGGGGGGGAGTTATTCGGGCCTTTGCCAGAAGAACCCCCCCCCCCCCCCCCTCACTCACCAAAAAAATGGGCTGCGTATAGGGAAAATGAAAAAATAATTGAGTAGTTTGTCTTTTTAAAATTATTATTCCAAATCTGTGTGTGTGTGTGTTTGTGTGGGGTTTGTGTGTGTGTTGTGTTGGTGCGTGCGTGCGTGCGTGCGTGCGGCGTGCGTGCTGGGGTTTTGTGTGTGTGTGTTGTGTGTGTGGTGTGTTTTGTTGTGTACCTTATGTCGGTACATTTCCCAAACCGTCAACCCCAAATTTTGGATAGTCCTTTGGACCCTCGGAAGGTCATGGGTCTTTACTTTTTGAAAAACCGCCCCACCAATGAGCGCAAGCGCGCCCAAAGTGCGAAGGCTGAGTAGGCCACAGTTCTCACAGATCGACTTCAAATTTGGTTCAAGCTTTTTAGCACCCTGGGGAAGGGTCATGGCGTCCTTATTTTTTTGTAAAAACCCCCACCAAGGGTCGAAGGCGAAGCGCTGAGTCGGTAAAAGGCGGGGCAAAGCGTGTGGCCTAGTGTGTATAATTTTAAAAATAGAGACAAATATCCTTTCACCTTCCCGGAATTTTTATATGAAGAACCCTGACGAAAATCGATTGAAAAAGGACTGAACTATAAAGCCAGTCCCCTGCAAAACGGGTGCGGGTGCCCAGGTCCCCACTAAAAGGACGCAAACTTTCAAATCACATTGGCATAGCACACTATTCTCAAAAAAAAATTAAATTTGAATCTTTGAGAAAAGCTGCGTTATAAGGTCCGTTTTTTTTGAACACACTCAGACACACCACAACTTGCTTGTCATTTTCTTCATCTGGTTGTTCCCGTGCTAGAATAAAAGGGGAGGGTAGTGACTTCCCATCTCCAAAGCCTTTTATCCTTCGTAAGATTTATATAAAGAAGACATGAGAGGGGGGGGGGGGGGGGCACACAGACAGAGAGGGGAGAAACCGGCAGACGACCAAATAGCCACCGATAGAAAACGAGAGAGGAGAGAGAGAGAGGAGAGGGGAGAGAGAGAGAGAGAGAGGGTAGACAGACAACGACGGCAGAAGACAGAGAGAGAGGGGGGGAGGGGGGGGTGTATTTTAAAATGTTTATTTTATACCTGACAAACGCATAAAACGAATGTTTTGGGGTGGGGGAGTTAATCTAAAACAGGGGGGGGGTGTTTTTCTGCCGGGGTTTTGTTTTACCTCCGGGGATTTTAAAATTGGCACGGTTTTTCTAACTCCCGGGGAGTTAAAAAGTGGGGGGGAGTTAAAATGGATCGTTACACCGGATCTTGAAAATCTTTGAGACGCCGAATAAGACTTCACAACTAGCTTTCCCCATCCTCCCGTTTCTCAGCCCTGTTAGGCATTGGAGGGGTTAAGCCGGTAGTTCACTGATTTGTCCCCCATTCTTCTCTGTCTTTTCCTTCTCCTTCTGCGCTTTTCCCTGGTAGAATGGTTTAGCAAATCTGTGTTTTGATAATGCCCATACCATTCATTTTTTTCCTTTTCGCCGTGACAAGGATCTTCGTTGGCCCAAAAGGAGAGCCTTACGGGTTGGACCCCCACGTTGGTATGGGCTTTGTAATGAGATGCCAAGGTCTTTTGGAAGCATCTATCTCTAATGCTTGAACCATTTCCCAAGTTAAAGCTGTCAGAGTCCCTCTCACGGGCATGGAAATATGGCAATGACCAGGGAGCGCATTAGTTGGCTTGGAACTGTTTGTAAATTTTTTTGTTTCCGAGGGGTTTAGTCTGGCTAGGCTGCTGTTGTTTGCGCCTCTGGGGGGCATTTCAGGTTTCGATCCCTCACTGAAACAACTGACCTGAGCACTTGAAGGTCTGAACTGGGTCTAGTTTTTCTCCTTGATAGCGATGTTAACGTTGACCCCTTTGGGTGCTGCTGATCTAAGTTTTGTTTTTTCGGCGTGTCTCCAGGCCAAAAACGTGCAGAACTTTTGTAAAGGCGCCTGCGGGGTTGACTAGGAGAATGAAAGATGTTTGTTCCGGCCGCCAATCTTATTTTGCCGAAACCCCTTTTTCAATAAAATCACGCCTTCACTATCAGTTTTGGCCCAAAAATTAACCCCTTTTTTTTAAACAAAATTTAACCCCCCAAAACCCTAAAATTTGACGTAATCAGTACTTTAAAAATGGGGGCTTCGTGCAAAAAAAGATGGGCGTGGGAAACCCCCGTAAATTACATTCTCTCCAGGGCAAAAAAAAACTAATGGCTCACAGTACTTTCTTCTACTTCCAGCCTATTAATAAGTCAGAACAAACAACTAGCCTTCCATCTGATTAGTTATTTTTACATCTAAGAATTTATAGCTCCCTCAATTATTTTTTTAAATTGACTGTTTCCATCAAAGTTATAGCATAATCGCAAAACCCCCCCTTTAATTGAGGGTAGCGCTTTTAGAATGCGACGGCGGGCCCTTTTTAACCAAATTAGTTTTGTTTTTAACTGTTGTAAATGGACATACAAATTTTGGGTTTAAATTAGAAAATCAGAAGGTTTATTCCCTTAAAATTGATAGATCCTTCTTTGTCCCAAAATTTATATCTTTGTAGCCAAGTTTTTAGCTAGGCCTTTAGGGAAAGTGTACTCTCTTTTTTTTTCTAGTGGAAAATTCATAGAAATTTTCTAAGGTTTGCCTGTTAATTGTTAACAATATGCCAAAACCAGTAATCTTCTTTTAAAGAAAAAAAGTTGAATAAAAATCAGGTTTTGTATATGGCTTATTTTTTTGCCTTGCTCGTCATAACTTTAAACCCAGTTTTTTTTGAGCTCCTTAGATATTTTAACCCACATAACTTTAAAACCAATTTCTCAAAGGGGCAATCCTAAACTCCCGCTCCAATTAGAATTGGTACGCTAAGAACACACGCTCGTTTTGTTGGTTATTAGATGTACACTTTTTTAAACTTTTTTAAAAAAAAACTTTTAAAAAAAGGGAACCTTTTAAATATAATGAAAGTGCTACCTACAATGTAGGGGCGTTTTAAAACCCCCAAATCTTTGGACTTCAGCAATTTAACAATTGCGTAGAGGGATCATACGGCTTCCAATTTTAGATTAAAAAACCCACTAACTAGATATTTAAACCCCTCCTTTAAGGTGACAGGTGCCGTCAGCAGGTCATCTCGCCCTATGGCTTTTTTCCCAGAATATTTAAAATTTTTGCCATTTACTCCCAAACCCACTGGCTGCGGTGTTTATATGCAAACCTTTTAAAACCCCCCCAATTTTTTAGTAAGGTCAGTATTTTAACTTTATGTTTATTATCAGTACAGGCCATACAACGAACTAAAGTAGCCTCCCCAATGACAACGCGTTTAATCCATTTCTCAGTAAATGGACAAAATGCATATGAAAGAATCTCCAACGAATTTACATTAACCCTTCAACTGACTTTAAAAAAAAGTTAGCCCGCAATATGGGTGGGCACATTGTATTTGTGGGTACAAAAAGAGAATATATTATGACTACCCCCAGGCCACACTCTTTTAACCAAACAAAAAGTTCGATTGGGATCCATAAAACAAAAACATCCTAATTGCTTGGGCAACATTTATTTAATAAAAGAAAAGGTTAACAATCCCAGGAGTGCAAAGGTTTAAGACCCCATAAGAACATACTTTTGGTGTCTATTGGAGCACAAGCACAGATAAACTACATGGGGATCAGTCTACGGGTTTTGATGCCAAAAAAACAATTTTCCAAATTTTAGAAGATGCTATTAACTCTGCTGTTGATTTCCCTCCCGCAAAAAAAAGGGTAAAAAAACTTCTTTCACATGCTCGGTCAAAGGTTGATTTTGTTTTTGGGCCATGGTTATAATGTGCCTTCTGCCTTTTAGACTACAGATTGGCATGATACAGAATTATAAAATAAAAAATCCTTATACGGAGACGATCAAAATTGGGGCAAAATCAAGGCTTAAACACAAGGCCTGCCCATCCATTTTAAAAAAAGTCCCTACCCTGAAGAAAGCGACCCCAGTTATAAGCCCCCCAGCCGAAAGCGATCCATTTTAAAAGCGTCCCCAGCCAGAACCAAAAGCACGCCACCTTTTTGATCGCCTTTCCCCCCGACAGCCATACTGGAAAAGAGGGCCCCTTGTTTTTTTTTAATTTTTACTGGTTAGCCATACTTTTTTTCAAAAAAAATTAAACCAGCAGCCGCACTCCTAACGTCCACGATGGTCAGCCTAAACCAGCCCTTTGCCTATGGTAGAAAAACCCAACTAAAAACACTGCCTTTTTATGCCAGGAGAGCATCAAGAGCTTTAGCTGCTAACTTTTTTAAAAATTTTTTGCAGAGGGTGCAATTTTTTTCTAATCCAACTTTTCCGGGCTGAGGCTTTGGGAGGCGTACTGCCCTTTTGGGCGCACCCCAGTTAATGCAAAACCCCAGCGTAGGATGCAAACCCAAAGCCTTTTAATTTTTTTTCTCTGTAACCCCCCCCAAATCCTTTTTCTTTTGCAAACGTAGTGTTTTCATGAAGTATTTTTTTTTATAACTTCTTGATTCTGGTTATTTGTGTTCTAATGCCCTGAAAATGAAATCGCGCCAAACAGTTCTGTCTTTTTGTTCATTAACCCCCCTGTAATTTTTGTTGTTTCTAGCCTTTTCTTCTAGCCCTAGTTTGTTATGTCTGCATCAGCCATTTTAATTTTTTCTTTTTTATATCTCTTTTGCTCCCCAAATTTTTGCTGTGTTTTAATTTTACCCCTTATTGTCTGTAGAGCTTTATCAGGGCCTTGCGCTCTCGATCAAAATTTTGGGAAAATTTGACAAGTTCTTTTAACCTGTCTCCTCACTTAAACTCGTCTCAATTTTGTTATTGTTTTCATCTGCTCTTTGACCAAAATTTTGAAAGAGGACATTTCTATTTCAGATGTTTGGCAACCCCCCTCCAAGTTCTGAAAAGCACAAACACCCTCACCCTTTAAATTTGCCAAAAAATTTTAACCGCCTTCGGTCGGCAACGGGGTTTTTTAAAAATTGGTCTGCTTAAAAACTTCCCCGGGGTCGGGCTTTTTTAAAAGTTGTACAAGGCCTTTACTAGTCCCTTACATACAGATGTTTATTTTTATCCATTTAAAAAAAAAGCACTGTGGCCTTCGGGCGGCTCTATCCTAGCTTCTATAGAATGAGTTAATTTTATTTGTTAATGTTTCCGGCTGTAAAATCCGGGGGGTGTTTCTTTATGAAGGGGGTTAAAGAACGTGTTTTCTTAAAGTTCATTTCAAATGGGGGGGCCAGATTCTGTTTCATCATCATTTTCTTAAATTGGATCAGGAGTAAAATCTTACCCATATTTTTTTTTTATATTCTTTTTGTTTTTAAAAAAATGAACTCAACGGCTGTGCCCTCGACCCACAGAAAAGAGAAAGAACCCCAGGGCGTAAAAGGGTTTTAAAAGGCAGCTGTAATTAGTGAAAATTACTCCATCAACAGTCAGCCCGGACAAACTTTAATAGCCAAGTTCCCTGATTTGGCGCTGGCGATGTTATAATGCCAGGCACTGCTAAACTATCATTCAAAATGATATTACATGGGAAAGATCCTAATGCTACTGTTGTTGCAAATTTGGGCAGGGAAATCGTTAATCTATAGCAATCAAACTGGAGGGCAGAGAAGTATTTGTACTAGGCGAGGCAGTTTTTTCCCCTCTATTCTGACCTATGGCTCCCTAAAAAGAAAGAAAAGAGAAATTTTTATCGGGGAATACAAAGTCCAAAGGGTCTCAAGCACAGAGTTGGAGCGGGGGATGCAAAGGATGATTTTAAAGATGGGCATAGCAGAAGCATTTGGCAACAGATTTTGACCCCTCTAGTTTTTGAGCTTTTAAAAGAGCATATGCCTTTTACCGGTTCACTAAAAAAAACTTACTTAGAACTGAATTTAACCTAGCAGTTCTGTTGTTTTGTTGAAGACCCTGAAGCTAAAAAACCAGTCGGGGACATTTCTTTGAGTTTGATGTTGTTACTAACTTGAACTGGCCGAACAATCTTAACTCTAAAAAAAATAAAACAGTTTTTTTTATTATGAAAGGTTTTTACACCCCCTACAGAAAATAGAAACAAGCGGACACTCTTGGAAATGCATTAAATCAGTCTCTGAAGTTTTTAAAAGGAATTTTGTTCTTGTTTACGAAGGAACAACCCTTTTCTGAGAATAGAAGCGTTTTATAACCCAAAAAATTTAAAGGTTGACTGCGCAATAAATGGTAGTCTGATCGTTGTATTGGGTGGGGACTTTTACCTCACCAACATTTTGATGAAATAAAAAAAGTTATTCGCTGGGGTAGGCAAAGAACCCTGCAGTTGATCGTGTTGAAAAAAAATTTGCCTTTTTGTTTGTAAGCCCAAAGACTCTTAAAAAACAAATATGGGCTGGGGCTGGATTTTAGACCCACATTTGACAACGATTGTTTGGAATGGAGAAAGGGGGGGGCAAGAGGGCATAAAAATAAATATTCACAAGAAAGCAGACGGAACCGCCCCAATAAAAATTATATTTTTAGGGTTGTGATGCTCAGTAAACATTGAAGAAAAAGGCAAAAAAGAGGGGCTTATTAAAATGAGAAGAAATATCTAATAAAACAGATGGATTTTTTGAAGTTTTGCCAAAGATCCGCACTTTTCTTTATCTGCGGGTTTTACTGGGTGTGGGAAAACTGTCTTGTACTTTTTTGTTCAAACAATATACGGGTTTTCTTACGGCACTTGTTATATTTGCACAACCATTAAGCACAACAAGTCTTACAAAAAAGGGAAGTTTTTTTGGGACAGACGATAATATTTTTTTATTTTCCCACGACAAACTGAGCGACTTTTTTAGAAAATTACTATGGGCATTTGAGGGAACGAAACGCTGTTTATTTTTGATGACTGCTCAGCTGAACGAGACATTTTTAAAAAAGAAGGTCTTTGTCAAGCTAGCCTTTAGTGGCCCACGCCTATTTCTGTGGGTCTAACTAAAAAATCAATGCTGTCTTAAAGACTTTAGATCGCACTAAAATCAGTCATTTTATTCTATACAAAAGAAAAGTGTTTTGAAAATGTTTAAGTGAAAATTATATAATCGGGGACAAAGTGAGCAAAAAAAAAAATAAAAGACGTTAGAAAAAACTAAGCACGCTAAGCTTGCTTACGGACTGCCCCCCCAGTTCAATCGTTTTTTATTTAGATTGTTTATTATAGAATGTTTATTATAGACTGTTTTAACAAATTTTTTATTTAATTTTAATATTAAAAGAATGTCTCGAGGGCCGAATCAAAAGCGCAGCTAGCTCCTAATCACGCAGTAGAGCTAAAAGACCTACAGACACAATGAGTTTGATTTAATAGGAGTTCCAGGAATTTTTTTATGGATTTGGTACACCGCGAGGGTTTTTAAAAACGAACAAAAATTTGAAGACAAAAAACGGCGCAATACCCCTCCCTAGAAGAGATAAGAAATTTAAGGACAAACGATTTGGAAACACGAATCAAACTTCAAAAACGGAGAATGTTTGGGCGTTGTTTCCCAAATTGTTGGAATTTAAGTTTGAACTACGAAGCCCTAATGTTACTTTGAAAAGAAAAACAATTTTAGAAAAGCTTTGAATGCGGGACCTTTCTTGTTAGCCTGGTCCGGAACCCCAAAACAGAAAAAACAGATTGAAATAATAGGCAGGGCTCTGAAAAATTTGAAAAGAGAAAGAGACCCTTAGTGAAGGGGGGGATGACCCTTTGGGTTAGAGTTTACTCCAACTTAAGCCTTCCCTAGGCAAATGACAATGCTTTTTGTTTATTTATTACCCCAAGGGAGGCTGATTCTAGTTTCCCAGAACATACGTTAATTTTAGAGGCATACAATAAAGGCTGAAAATTTGGATGCCCTCTGAACTCGCTATTGTTATTACTAAAAACGGAGTGAAAAAAACCCCCTTGTATCATCTGACAAGTTTTATTGATGGTTGAAAAAGTTAACAAGTACTTATTTATTTTATTAAGTATTTTTGATTTTTTTCGTTTTACTCTGTTGATGAAGTCTGCCAGAAGGATTAAAAAGTGATATGTATAAGATTAATCAAAAATTTAAAAATTAATCTAATTTTAAAAATGGAGGTTCAACATTTTAGGTTGAGCAAATAATGAACTTCAAAAGGAAATAAAAAGTGATTAGAAAAGTACAGGGTTATAAAAAGAAATTGCTAAAGTTTTTAAGTACTTTTTTCATAAAATTTACTGGTATCAGCTGTAGCTAGCGTAGTCCCGGGGTCTAGTGTTGTTTTTTAGCTATGGGGGGGGCGCCAGCCTCTTTACATTGGGGAGCCTTGGACTAGTTTTTAGGCGCCATGTCTATGATTGTGGAGGCGTTTTAAAAAATTAACACCTAAATACAAAAGCCACCCCCATTGTCCCCTAGCATCGGCAAAACTTTTTTCCCTTTAAAAATTAAGAATAAGCAAATCAAACAGGATGAAAAATTACGCAAAAGTTTTTCAGAAGTTTTGGGACCGCGGTGAGGATTACAGGCGAAAAAAAATTGAACTTCAAAGGAGTGGGAAAGATTTTTACTTCGCGACGGTTTGCACTGAGACAATAAAAACGAACATTGAAAGAAAAACACAGACTGGTTAAACCCAAAATAGGTTAAAAAAAAAAGATGTGAACTAAAAAAAAAAAAATATAAGTTTAGAAAAAAAATAAAATAAGTTTAGAAAAAAAAAATAAATTAAAAGTTTAGCAAATTTTTTTTTTTTTTTTTTTTAACAATCGGCACTGTTTTTTGGGGGGACAACTTGCAACTCTTCCGAACAAAGGATCTTTTAGGGGCGGGCTTTTTGACGTAGTAGCCCCGCAGAAGAGAGAGTTTCTCAAAATAATACCGGGGGGAGCTTTTTTTTCATAATTCTTCAACTTATTAATTACGCTCCATATGGGGTCTGTGGCTCTAATTCTAACATCACCTTTGCTTCTCCGGGCCCTAAGTATCTTATTTTTTAGCCCAAAAACGGCAAGAGTTTTTGAGTCCCCTGAAATCTTCAGTAATACTTTTTTTTTAAATTTGATGGGTTTCCTGGTTTAAGACCCGTTGCTTTAAATTCTTCATTGTTATACCGTAAGACGCTGGCAATCTCCAAACCCATTCTGTGTTGCGTTCTCTGCCCATAATTTCTCTGTGTATTGATAAGTAAAAGGACGTTCAGCCAGTTTTATTAAGTTTTCTACTGGGAGCCTGTGATCGATGGTTCCCTGGGATCCCTCTCTTAATGAAACCCGGGTGTTTTAAAAAACAACTGGTTTAAGCCCTTTTAAATCTTTCCCATCATAAACCTGGATTAACCCTGGATATTTTAAAGGGACCTCGCATGTATTTTTGTTGTAAGCCCAGCCAGGGCAGTTGAGCTTTTATCGTTAAAGGCTCACATCTTTATACCTTGAAGCCATGTCAAAAAACTGTAAGGCAACTTAAACTTTTTTCTTCTAACTTTTTCATGCGGAAGATACGCAAGTCCATCTGGGGGGTTTTCTTTTGAATGAATTAACAAATTTGGTCTTATTATTTTTTTTTGGGGCAGGAGATATATTTGCCAAATTGCTTTTTTTGAAAGCCATCTTTCGCTTTGATTCGAACTCTAGCATTTTTATCAGTTTATCAATAGCGGCCCCCCTTTCCAATACCCCCAGGAGAAAAATTATTTTGCATTGTATGTATTTTTGATCCCCCCAAAAAGAGATGTTTTTATTACATTTTAACTATTTTTTTTTAGATTGAATATGCAAAAAGAAAGATTGCCCCCTTTGCGCCTATAATAAAGCCTATTTTTCTACCATTTTCTGATCCTCAGACGGTTCATAAAAGTCAGAATTTGGCGGCGGCGATGTTGGAAACTTCTTTCCTGTCACAAGTAATATTCATTCTTTGGTCATCAACGTCGTAAATGTGTGCTCTGCATGTCCCTGCTCTTAATTTTTTTTAATAAAGTCAAAGTGAGCATTCTTCTTTTCTCGTAAGCGTTTTTTTCCTTAAAAATCTTCCATTGCCTTGTTAGGGCGTTCTCTCTCTTCATCGGACCGCAATTTACTAAAACATATAATTTGCGCCACAAAAGGGCCCAATGCATTAACAATAGCTCCTCCCCCTCAGACCAATCCAGCATTTTTTTATAAATCAATATTTTTGATTAATCTGCTATGCATTAATCTGCCTATGCATTAATCCGCCTATGCTTAATCTTCTATGCTTAATCTGCCTATGCTTTAAATCTTTCTATCTTAATCTTTCTATGCTTTAAATCTGCCATGCATTAATCTTTCTATGCATTAATCTCCCTATCTTTAATTTTTTTGGGATAATCCCCTGCGTAACAAGAAAGTCTTTTGGGCAATCCTGCAGAAATTACAACTAAACCTTAACAACTTCCTCAATGTCTAACCTTCCTAATCCCCCGGGCTTATTTTTAAACATTTTTTTTTGCAGCACGTAAAACCAATACTGGGCCGTTTATTACAGAGAATGGAAATCGTATTTTAATCTTTTTTTACTCATCTTTTTATTAACTAAAAAAATAATTAAAATAATCATAATACAAAGGTGTCATTGCCTTTTAAACAAAAAAATCTTTTGTTTGTTAAAACTAAAATAAGGTGCAAAGCCTTGGGGAAACTTCTATCTTTTCCCCTGTTGGGCGGTTTTATTCCCAGCAAACATTTTGGGGGGTTAATAGACTATAACACCCCGATAGGGACTGCATAATTAACCGCGTTTTAAAATCATGGTTTTAAAAAATTTAATTTTTTTTTTATTCTTTTTTAAAAATGGAAAATTTTGACGAAAATATTAAAGTTGAGGAGCAGGGAGGGTACTCCGTAGGAACCCCTTTCCTAAAAAAAGATTATATCTCTGGCCGCGTGTGGAAAAAATTTAAAAAGTATTTAGGGTTTGAACTAAGTATCGGCGTTTTAGCAAAATTTTCTACATCAGCTTGAGAAGTATTTTCGCCAGGTTTTCGAGGGACAGCTAGGATCAAAAATGGGTTTTGATCAGTGGGACAGACAATGATTAGTTTTTTATGCTAAATTAGTAAGTAAGATGGCGCCCCGGTTGATTCAGAAGAAAATTTAAAATTGATTATCACAAGACCCCGGGTTTTTAAACCAAGTCATTAGAGTCTCTAGGATGTGAATGTATTATAGATTTGGAACGATGTTTGTCCATTCATCAGGGGGTTAAATTTCTTTTTAAACATTTAATTTTTAACATTTTTAATTTTAATCGCAATAAAAAAATGAGCGATCAGGGGAAAAAGGGCTCCGCAGGAGCAGAATGCCCCCAAATGAGTGCCTCACAAAGAGTGTCCCACAAGTGAATTAAGGCGAGTGTGCCACAAGTGAGTAGTGTTTTAAATTAAAATGCTGGGGCGGTTGAGGCGGTCGTAAACTAGCTGAATGGAAAAGACTGAGAAAAGGGAAACCAAGCACAAAACAAAAATTATTAGATAGTAATACAAAATCGCCGCCGTCAACAACAACACAATTAACAACAACACAATCACAATCAAACGATAAATGTATTATTATGTATTTGCTGCGGTTGTTTTGGGGGGTTTTTTAGCATTCAAATGTCTAACGCCATACTTAGCAGCGCAAAGTCAAAACCCCCACGTTAAAGAAGAAGAACCAGCTTCTGTAAAAAAAATACACCTCCCGCTTAGACCCCTTTTCTATGGGGAAAAGTTTTTAAAAAAATAAAAAAGTCAAGTTAAGAACTAAATAGGTCAATTAATTTTGTTATAGAAAGTACTTTTTAAGTTTAAAAGCAAGTAAATTAAAGTTAGTGCAAAAAAAAAAATAAGTTCTTTTTAAGTATAGTTAGGTTTTTTTAAGTAAGTTTTAAGTAAGTATTTTGGTTCTAAGAAGTTCTTGAAAGTACTAGTTAGGTTCTTAAATTAAGTACAAGCCCAAATCAGCAAAATTAATCTTTCAAGTCGGTTTTCCAATGTCCCCACAAATAGAAAACTCAGGATTAACGTAAGTTCTCTTGTTATTGTTAGGATAGGATTCTTATTTAAAAGCTTTTGGGTTTCTTTTGAAGAGTAAAAGCGCGATTTAAAATTTGTGTGTGAAATACTTTGTTTTCAAAAAGAGCTTTCTTGTGTTGTCGTGGTTTATTTTTTTTGGACAACTTCTTTACTTTTGCCCTTAGCTTTCTTTGTTACAGAGTTTGGCTGGAAAAACTATACTCTTCGACCGTAACCAACTTTTTTTGATAACCGTCCCATTAAGTTCTCCTTCATTTTCCAAACACTTTCTTGTTTACGGTTGAATTAGAGGGAATCTTTAGGGTAGTCGCTGTTCGTACCACCCATCATCCTTTAGCCTACTCTGTTTCTAAATCCTTATAGAAATCTTCAGTTTTGGGGTGTCCTAATAAAACTATCAGGTCTGTGTAAAAGGGCTCTTGATTCTGGGTACAGCGGTTAAAATAGCGTATAGAAATTCTAGCATTAATAAATTTGAAACTCTAGCACGGTGAAGCCCATAAAAACCCGGGTTATCCAACTTAACACTTAGTTTCTCATCATGATGCCCAAACCCGGTGTCGCTAATATTTTAAGTCTTGGTTGTTATTTAGGGTCAGTTAATTTCTTGTTTTTTCGTTTTTGTAACTAATTTACATCTTTACGATTGGTAGTTCTCCCTGGTTTTTCCAAAAAAAACTGTTGTTCATCAACTTAAAAAAGTCTTTTTTTGAAACGTCAGTGGCTTTGTCCTAAGATCGGTGTTCCCTGAGTACGGTCTCATGAAAGGCTCTTTATCGAAGGTAATTATTCTGTGAACAGCTGTCACTTTTTGCCGTGTCTTTAAATTAAAACTGTAGGGGGCTGTAATGGCGACTATTTAGTTTTTTTAAAGGGTTTGGCCGGTTTAGGCGGTTCTGTGGGAATCTCTTTAAACTTTCTCGGCTAAGGGGGAAAACGTTTTGAAGGTCATGTAATTCTTTAGGATAATCTAAGTCCACCTCTAAAATTAGCCCCATTGGATTTTAGGCTAAGCTGTGATAGCATACTCAACCAGTTTGACACATGAGGTCCGTTTTTTCATTTTAAAGTTTCTTAAGGCAGCGCCTGGGCCCTGGCCCACCCATACAGATTGTTGGGGTCTAAGTAAAATTTAAAATTTTGGGTGGTTTGGGGGGATAAT
Source organism: Conus canariensis (assembly GCA_033310375.1). NCBI lineage: Eukaryota > Metazoa > Mollusca > Gastropoda > Neogastropoda > Conidae > Conus > Conus canariensis. Next base: position 8,900 of record JAMYXO010002409.1, on the reverse strand, counting down.
CATCTAAATACTTTTTGTTGGCTTTGCGGTAAGGATGGCGGCCATGCTAATGCCCCCCTCAGCCCCCCCTCAATCATCTGGTGTGTTCGATCGAAATTAAGTCAATCTGGGGTGTTTGTGACTTTAAGAATGCATCCCCAAAAAAGGCCCGGCCAGAGTTTTAATGTGATGAGTCTAAGTGTAAGTTTCATGCAAGTAGATCGTAATTCTGAAAGACGTCACCTAAACACACGTCAGCCATAAGTAGGATCGTGATAAACGCCCATTTTTTGGAGTGTAATTCTGTCCAGGCTTTTGGCGTATTCATAGTCAGATCAGTTATTCTTTGCCTCTAAACGGCTGAAAAGTGTTTTATGCGGCAGCGTGGGTCGTCAAACTTGTCCCACGAGTCTGTATTCATAAAGATAAACTCCTTTACGAAATAAAAATGGATTAAGTATTTTTTTTGTGATTGGATAGTCTTGTAAGATCCTGCTAATTTACTAAACCCCCCATCAGATGTTTTGGGCAGAGTCAAAAAGGATAAACAGTCAAGAGAAAAGTCATGTACTTTTTAAGATGGCAATACAGCTAAAACCCCCTTTATATTTAGAAGTCATGCTTGCATGAAAAGTGAGAATCGTAGCCTCGTAAGTTTGAAGAAGATAGGCAGTTTCCTGTTTGGGATCAACCTTTGTTTAGTTACAGCCCTTGTGCGCAGCCCCTCTGAACTTTCCAGTAAAGTGGTCATGGCCCTTAAAAGCATCGCCTGAAATTCTCCCGCGCTATCCAGCAGTGGGGGCTGTTTATGCTTCTTTATTTCAGGGGTCATCTTAATGCCCAAAGGTTCAGCTGATTAGAGAATTGATTGCGAAGAGTTTCATCTGTCTAAAAATTTATTAGCTGCGTTGGGACCCCTGTAAATCTCCGGCTGTGTGTGTGGCCATTGATCTAAAGCAACAAATGCATAAGAACAATCTGATGGGGGGACAATAAAGGGTTTTTTTTTGTTTTGTTCTTGTTGGGGCCATAGTACTGTGGCAAGATCGCCTCAAAACAGCATAAACCCCGTATGGACTCATTTGCATTTTTCGTACATTTTTAAAACTAACTTTAGACCCCCGGTTTGGGCTAAGAAAATTCGGGTTTTACAGTTTCAAAATTTACAATGTTTCTTATGTCTGTCGTGCCTGTATAGATGGGTTTTACCAAACACCTTACAAAGCTTTGTTTACTGGAAAGCTTTGTAGTATAAGCCCCTAAGTCTGCTTATTGTTCTAATTAAAACTAATGACTTTTGTACTATCTTCAAACGAATCCCAATCGACATGATTCTCAAGTGTTGCCTAAAGGGGGGGGCGTCGGGGGAAACCCTTATAGGCTGTAAATTGGTATGAATTCCGGTGTTTAAAGCCACGGTTTTTTGGTTTGTTTTGCTCTAAACTGAGATATACTTTCTATCTCATGGAAAGGGTTTTTTTGTCAAAGTTCAGGCTATCTTTATACTGCCAATAATTAGATACTCTGTTTGCATGATTTTTTACAGGTGTAGATGCGCTAAAACGCCCACATGAAACACAAGTTATCTGAATTATGTTGTTTTTTAGCTCGTTTCAACTCTAAAACTCTTGGGGGAGGAAGGTAAGAATTTCCGGGGAATATAGAACTTTGTTTGCTCATATAAATTTTAAGGAAGTTCCCTTTAGACCCAAACCGGGGCCGCGCGTTTTTTTGCTTTTTTACTTTTCTGGGTTTAAAATTTTGTTTAAACATGTAACACCCCCGCCGGGGTAAATCGCGATAGTGATTCTTTTTTTGTATAGTTGAAACCCAACTTGCAATACTATCACAGGGGTTATTATTTTAAACAGAATGCCAAAAACACTTTTACTGCGGGTTAATTTGAAGAGACTTGGGATTTTAGAGATAGCATGTGTTTCGCTTTCATGAACATTTATGGGTTAATAATATCCATGTCTACTTCATTAAACTTATTGATTTAAATTTTTTGCCATTATCAATTACTTCCTCCCACGTATATAGTTTTTTTTGCCTTAAAATCTCCCCCTTAGCCCCCATTTTTAAAGCCATAATATTTACGTAAATTAAAAAAAAAAAATGTTAAATAAAGTAAGTAAACGGGGTTTTTTTTCTCCCAAGCGTTGCAAAACTTCGAACGTTAACCTTTCAAGAACGCCCTGCCAATACTTTAGTTTTTTGAATCACACAGTCAAAGTTCATCACTTTAATTGTTCGTCAAATAGTTCACTAGGGTTTTTTTATATTGTTTTCATCTTCTCAAACCCAAATTCCTAAAATCGATGTTTTAAAACTTTCATTGTTTGTCAAAAATTTTATTACAATTCTTTAAATAGATTTTATGAGTTCGGCAGCCATTTTAAATCTAAAATTAAAAAAATAAAAAAAATAATTGTGAATGTAAATTTACTATTTTTATTTTTCATAGTCTTTTCTAATCGTAAAACTGTCTTCATTAAAGTAATAGCTACTCCATCGGGCTGGGAGAAACAGTCAGATTAGCTTTCCCAAGCTATTCATCAACTAAAATGGCAAGAACTTTTTAAAAAGGTTGGGGGCCCGAATCTGGCATTTTACTGATTGCCCGCTTCACACTTTCTGAATATTATGCCCTTTAAAAGATCAGTAATTAAATTTTTCAAACCTGCTCTTTAAAATGATCTTTTTTCAACCCCCCAAACCAAATCGCAAAGTATATTAATAAGCCTGTAGCTAGTTCAGCCTTCATTTTTTAAACCAAAAAAAAACAACAATTAAAAAAAAATTTTTAGCCGTTCCCCTTGTTTTGCGCAAAAATCAAAGAAGTTATTGTCGTGCGTGGGGCGGGGGGTGGGGTGGGGGTTGGGGTGGGGTGGCTGCGTGGGGGGGGGTGGGGGCAGGGGTGGGTGTGGGGTGGGGGGGTTGGGGTGGGGGTGTGCAGGGGGTTTCCCCCCCTTTGTATTTTTTTTACCCCATTGGGGCCTTTCTGTGTTTTATTGTCCGCCGGGACGATCTCCCCCAGTTCTGAAATTTTTTAGCCCTGTTGGGAGTCTTTCGTTCACTTGTCCGCCCGGACGATCGTCCCCAGTTTGGATATTTTTAGCCTTTAGGGGAGTCTGCCCTTCCTCGGTAGTATTTATTTTTTTTCCCGCAGTAGCCCGAAGACCCCGTTTTTAAACACTCTGCCCAAAACTCGCGAAAACCAACGTCGTTTGCTTTATTTTACAATGAGCTTTCTTTTCTCAACAAGGCGGATAGAAATTCCAAGCTTGTGGAACTTTGGATAGTGAAAAAACAAAAAGATAATTCCATCAGTTTTCTACACGCGTGGGTTCCATCAGAATTTCAGTTTTTAAATAATTATCCCCCGGACGCTTTTGGGTTAGATTTTTTTTAAAAAAGTTTTTTGCTCTTTTAAGCCATTGGCTAAAAGCAAAAATGGCGAAGAGTTTTAAATTTCCATCTTTGTCTTAGAACCCGGGTTTCTAAAACAGGGGGTAATTCAGTCATGTTTTTCGCCTCATAAAAGACCTTTATCAAACAGCTCATCACAAATTGCTCTACAAAACAATTTGTAAAAAACATCCGTTCACTTTTGTCATTTCACGCTTTACTTGTTCGTTTCCAAAAGATTTAAAATCTCTTTTTGGTGGGGGGGGTTTTAAGCAAGGTTCGCCCGTTCTAATTTTTTTAAGATATAAAATCATCTCATGATAATATTTTTGTATTTCAAATTATCTCTTTTTGCTCGTCTGAATAAAGCAAAAAGCTCAGTTTGGCTTTCTTGAGAATAACAACCAGCGGCCTCTTGTGAAGATACATAGCTTTCAGGCTGGACCTCTGCCATTTTTAAACGCAGCAAAAGCGCTAACAGTCTTCATCATAGGGAGCCCGTCAAAGAATGCCCGCTTGGACGGTAGGTTTTGGGGCCCGGCAAAAAAATGATGTCATACCTCCCTGTCGATTGGGTTTAAAGTGCACACGTGAAGCTCGCCCCATCGGTGTGATTAATAATGCAGTTTTGCTGCACCTCTGCTGAAAAGGGGCCCCAGCCGATATTGATTGGGGCCCGGGTTTGGGGGGGCGGGGTTAAGCCATATAAATGTTTAAAAAGTTTTTGTTAAATTTTATGCCATGGAGAGAAATTAAGTATGTTTTGTTCACGGGGCGCCGCATCTTATTTTGCACGCAAGCCCCCCTTTTAATGTATGATTACTCAATTTTAGAGGGTTTTGGGGGGTTAAATTTTTTTTAAAAAACAGGTGTTAATTTTTGGGCCCAAAAATGATATGTGAAGGACGTATTTGTATGTGAAAAAAAGGGGTTTTTGGGGAAAAAAAGATGTGGCGGCCGTGAACAAACATACTTCATCTTACTTGACTGTTCTTCACTTGCCCGTCAATGTCATTGGGAAGAGGGTTTACTATCCTGCCACCAATGCTTACTGGCCTTGATGTCCCTCCAGAGCGTCTGTTTTTCTCCTGTAAATGTTGAAAAAAAGGGGAGTGAGAGTAAAAAAGCCTTTCCTCACTCCCAAAAGTGTCTTTAACCGTCTCCGTGGTCCCTTGAGGAAGACTGGTGGTGGTTATCGTAGAGGCAAACTACGTCCCGACTGTTGACGTTGATGTTGTACAGCTCACGGCGCCTTTTGAGACATTCTATGATCGTGGTCAGGGTTTGGGGTTTATGTTTACAGTTCCCTGGTGTTGTAAGGCTGTAAACCCCCACCCTTCAAGGGGTTTTTTAAATCCAATTTTTTTAATGGATTTGACTATATGAGCGACAATGATTTTCGAATTTTTGACGAACATGGTTGTGCTGTTTCCGCACAAACAATCATTTTTTTTCTGATTGAATCTCATGTTTTGATTTTTTCATTTTCATTTCGTCCATTTTAAGTTTTTTTATCGATATATCACGAATTTGCTTCTGAATCTATTCTGAAAAATATATAGCAAATCTCCTTTTTTTTGCTTAAATTTTCCTTTCTTTTCTTGTTTTTTTTTGTTAACCTTTCCCCAGCAGCAAAGAATGTCCTCTTTTCCAAAATTCAACCGATTTCAGATCATGCAAAAGAAACAGTTTCCAAAAGGTCAACAGTTCGTCAAACACTGCAAAAAAAGCCATTGAAAAGAACGTAAAGTGCGAATATGTCAAATGTTTGAGGGGGGGCACAATTAAGGGTATTGCGACCCCAAATTTCACGGGGAATTTAGGTAAGAAAAAAAATAACAAAAAACAAACCCGTATGCACTTGCTAGTACAAAAGAAATAAAACAGTCAAACAAGCAGGAAAAAAAACCCACGACAATTTTTTAAAAAAAAAAAACAAAAAAAAAAAAAAAAGGTCCATACCATTTTAGAAGGGAGAAAAAATGAAACAACAGATTTTGCAAATAAAAAACATTTAAAAACAAACAAACAAACAAGCAAACAACACCAAATCACAACAAATGGGGAAAGCTTTATTCACCGGGTGATTTCCAACCTTTGCATGCTATACTCCCATGGCATCAAGGTTATTGATTTAAAAACGATGCGTTTTCCCGCAAATGATTTGAGGCTACAAGAGATGTTACTATTGTAAGACATAAATAATATTCTTTTCACTGTTGCATTATTTTGAAGGGATGCAGTAAACCCATTTTTATTTTATGTAGAATATATATTGTTCATCCTTAGGCGGAAACGTGCTTCCTATTTTGGTACTTGAATTAGGTGGTGTTATAAGCCTACTATTGACGGTGGTGTTCAAGGAAATTATTGATAATGTGCTTAGCAAATATCATAAAAGTCAAAAACTTCGTCAGCAAAAAACGCTTTATGTTGCTAAACAAATTAAACCCCTTATTGAAAAGTCAAGCTGTGTACTAACGACATGTATTATTGAAAGCGTTTTTGGGGAGGCCCGGGTGTTTTAACGTGTCACAGCGTCATGAAAGGTGTTCTGTGGATTCTGCCTTTTACGGGAGAATGTGATCGGTCGTTGTAATTAGGTAGGCCGTTCTTTTTTGTCAATAATTCTATTTGCAAATTTGTCGTTGGGACCTTTCAAATTGACATGTACTGACTTTGGTGTTTTCTTTTAAAGCCCCTCCCTTTCACTGCCTTTACTAAAGTGTTTTTCCCATTTCCAAGTGTGTTTAGTTTACTTTATGCCTGTAATATAAGATAAAGCATGTATGATTTTTTTTTCATGTACCCATGTATGTTTAAGCTTAAAACCAGGGTTTTTTTATCCTTAGATCGTTTTTTGTGATTGAATTTTTTATATGCGAGGGAATTTTCCCTTTTTGAGAGATGTGATGTACGGACACGTCTTTTTCATCCATTTCTGAATAAAGCCGAATTTCGATAGTAAATTTCAATTGAAAAACAGGGTCTCTGCAAGTTTGTTCCCCCACGATGGAACAGTCCCTGACGAAAATCGCTATAAGCTCGAAAAAAACCTGTGCCAAAAAAGCATTCGTATTGGAGACCCTTGCTGTTCAAATCCCTTTAACTCAGTGCGGCCCTTTGGATACATGGTAATATTTAGCCTTCTGTATAGGGGTGGATTTTTGGGGTTACAGGCCAGCAAGTTTTAAAAGTGCGATAAGTCCTGAGAAACCTAAGCCACCTGGTGTACACTTAATCTTGTTTTTTTTTTGTGTGTTTGTTTGTTTCTTGTTTTCTGTTTGTAGGTCCTGTTTTTCTTTTTAAATTTCAGACAACTTTAAAAAAATGTTTCTTGTCAGTCATCGACAACGCAAAAGCACGCAAACACAACAGCACACACACACAGACACAACCAGAAAAAACACACAGACAAACACAAAACACCTCCACACCGCACAACACACACACACAAACAAAACCCCCACACACACAAAAACACACACCCACACACAAGAGAGAGAGAAGAGAGAGAGAGAGAGAGAGAGAGAGAGGAGAGATTGGGTTTCCAATTTTGGGGATTTCAACCACAAAACACCACCAACACACGTGTGTGTGTGTGGTGTGTGTGTGTGTTGGTGTGTGGTGGTGTGGTGTGTGTTTGTGTGTGTGTGTATTAGGTATGCTTTTTGCGCGGGGTGTGTGTTTGTTTGGTGTGTGTGTTGTGGTGTGTGTGTTGTGTGTGGGGCGCGCGCTTTATGTAGTGTGGTGTGGGGGGTGTGTGTTGTGTTTTGTGTGGTGTTTGTGTGGGGGGGGGTGTGTGGGTGTGTGCGGTGTTGGTTTGGTGGTGTTTTGGTGCGGGGCGTGCGTGCGGGTGCGTTGGGGGGTGTGTGTGTGTGTGTGTGTGGTGTGTGTGTGTGTGTGGTGTGTTTGTGTGTGGTTCTTGCGTGTATGTGAGCGTGATTGCCGCGCGGCATGCACTCCTCCACGTGTACCAGCTTCTAACAGGGGCTTGATGTCTGTCCCCCGCAACGTGGGCTGAACAAGAATGCTCGATGTAGTAAGGGGGAAGGTCCACCTTGGAAAACCACAAACTCCTCGTGACGTCAAACCTGGCAGTGGACGGTTTAGATTGACGGGGCTCCGGGCTTTCCCTGTGTTCCCACGGGTTTTTGACTTAACTCGGGTAACTCGGACTACACCCGTTTTCTGGCAGGGGACTTGGGTGCTCCTACTCCATCCACGAAGGTCAGCTATGGGCCAACGACTGTTAAAATCATCACAGTCTGATGGCATAGTTAAATGATTGTAAACGGGTTGATGCGGGGTGCAATGATGTGTGTAATGATGGGGGTGATGATGATGATGTAATGATGTGATATGTGATGGGAAGATGATGATGATGATGATGTGATAATGATGTGATGGTAAGATGATGATGATGAGATGAGACAATGATGATGATGTGATGTGTGATGATGATGATGAGATAATGATGATGAGATGAGATGATGATATGGTAATGATGATGATGATGATGATATGATGATGAAGATGATGATGAGATGATGATAATGATATGATAATGATGATGATGTGACGCGATGATGATGACGATGATGATGATGATGATGATGATGAGGTGATGATAATGAGATGATGATGATAATGATGATGATGATGATGATGATGATGATGATGATGATGATGATGATATCGAAATGATGGAAGTGGTGAACTAACGAGTCACGATACGCCGTGTCGATGCTGCTCTTTTTTGAATGTTTAATGTAGTGTGTGGGGGAAAAGCTACGCCCATGCGATGCTGCTCTTTTTAATGCTATAATTATGTGGTGGAATAGAAACGGGGATGTCGACTGCTCTTTGTGAATGCATAATTAGTGTGTGGGAATAGAAACGGCGATGTGATGTGGGGTCTTTGTGAATGCTATAATGTGTGGTGGGAAAAGAAACGCCCATGTCGAGCGCTCTTTGTGAATGCATAATGTAGTTTTGGGAATAGAAAGGCGATGACGATGGTTTATGATGAACTAAGGGGGGACATAGGGGATTAGTCGTCAAGGAAGCAAAAACAAATATGCATGGTCATTGTCCTCAAGAACATAAATGTTTAAGATTGAAGGGCCTACCAGCGCATTCTCTGTAGCCTGGCATGGAAGACATCACCGGAATGGAACCTGGTGGGGTAGTGGGTGACAGCATTTATCTTTTACCCCAAAGGGCCTGAGTTCAAATCCCTTTGAGAGGTCGCCTGGAGGAGATGGACGCGTTGTGCCAAGGTCTGTGCTGATTCCGGTCTCCTCCACGTTCTTAAGAGCCTTTTAACAGAGGTTGGTTTTAACGTTCAGTGTACTTACCCCAAAAACATTTTCCTGGTGGGGGGAGAACAGCCTGTTCCAAAATTTTCTCTGGGGGGTTAATTCCAGACTCCCCCCCCCCCCCCTTTCCCTTTTTTTTTCCAAATTTACTCCCCTCCTATCAAAATTTAAAATGTTCCCATTTCGGAA
>JAMYXO010002408.1:5000-23954 GCA_033310375.1 Conus canariensis | reverse complement strand
TTCTTTTTTTTTTTTTTTTTTTTACATGATTTTATCATTATCATTTTTCTTCTTTTCTTTTTTTTTTTTTCTTCTTTTCTTCTTCTTCTTCTTTTCTCTCTATACTACAAATACTATACTACTACTATTTTAAAATACTACTACTACTATATACTTGTTCTTATTCTTTTTTCTAATTTTTTACTATCACCATCCCCCCCCACTATACAAAATTCTGTCTCCCCTATTTAAAAATTGCTTTTAAAACGTTATTTAAGTTTTATTTTGGGGTAAACTTTTAAGAACGTTAAAAAGTGAAAATAATTTCCCACCCCCTTTAAATTGTAAAAAAAATGTTAAATGATATTTTCTTTTCTGTAAAAAAGTGTGTGTGGTGTTTTGGTGTGTGTGTTGTGTGTGTGTGTGTGTGTGTGTGTGTGTGGTGTCTGCCTGTCTATTTTTATTTCCCGTCTATTTGTGTGTGTGCGTGCGTCTGTGTGTGTGTGGTGTGTGTGTGTTTTTTGGGGTGTTGTGTGTGTGGGTGTGGTGTGTGTCTGTCTTTTCTATGTGGTGCTGCGTGCGTGTGTGTGCGTGTGCGTGCGTGCGTGGTTATGTTGTGTGCGTCGTGTTTGCGTGTGTTTTTCTGTGCGTTTGGTTTGTGTGTGTGTGGTTTTGGCGCGCGCCGGCGCTGCCCGTTTTTTTGGGGGTGTGTGTGCGTGTGTTTGTGTGTGGGTGCGCGCGCCGCGCGCCGCCGCGTTGTGTTGTGTGTGTGTGGTGTGTTGTGTGTCCCGTGTCTTTTGATGTGGTGTGTGGGGGGGAGGGGGGGTAGGGTGGGGGTGTGTGTGGCTTTGTGTGTGTGTGCGGGGTTTTGTGTGTGTGTGTGTGGTGTGTGTGTGTGTGTGTGTGTGTTTTAAAAAGTGTGGTGTGTGTGTGTGTGGGGTGTGTGTGTTTGTGGGTGTGTGTGTGTGTGTGTGTGCGGGGAAAAGGGGGTTTGCAGTCAAAAACCACCCGGGGGGAAGGTCGTTCCGCTTGACTCCTAAAAAATTATTACCCCCCTTTTCAATATTGTGAGTCTGCACTTACCCTGCTATAGTTTTTTTGATAAAGATGTTGATGATGATGTGATGTTTAAAGTGATGAAAAAAACAAAAAAAAAAAAAAAAAATTATAGTAAAAATTAATAATGATGATAATGATAAAAAATAATGATGATAAATAAATAATAATAATAATAATTGTGTTAATGATGAAAAAAAATAAAAAAAATAATGATAAAAATTTGAAAAAAATTTTAAAAAAACAATGGTAAAAAAAATTAAAAAATTAATGATAACGGGGAAAAATTTTTTAAAATAGTAATGATGTTGATAATGATGACCATGGGGTTGGGGGAAAATAACAGGATGTTGATGATGTGATGATGTTAATAATAAAATGACCCCCAATGAAAATTTTTTTAATAATAAAAATAAAAATTAATTTTTTAAAAATTAATAATGTTTAAATAGGAATTGGGAAGAAAACCCTTTTTTAACCCCAACAAAACCCCAATTTAAAAATATAATGATTTTTGATGTTTTATCTTTAAATTTGTTTTTTTTCATTACTGTTTTTCAAAATTTTTTTTAAGACTTTTTAAATGACCCCTGAATCTCGGGTTTTCTTCTTTTTTCCCCTTCTTTTTCCTTCTTCTCCTTTTTTTTCTTCTCCTTCTTCTTCTCCTTTTCTTTCCCCCCTTTCTTTTCCCCCCCTTTCTTCTTCTTCTTCTTCGGGGGACTGTTAATAGGGGGGCCCCAAAAAATCCCCATCTTATTTTCCCAAAACCCCCCCCTTTTCAAAAACAAATCTCGTCCATCTAATGTTTTCTTTTTCCCCAAAAATAGCCCCTTTTTTTTTCAATCAAACTTAACAGGGAAAAAACCCAAAAAAATTGGGCTTTTAAAGGGGTTTTTTAAAAAATTTTGGGGCTTCGTCCCCAAAAAAAAAAAAGTTGAGCAATTTAGGGCCCGCTTTTTTTAAAAGTCTTTTACCATAGCATAAAAATCTAAGGGTTTTCAGTTTTTCTCTTTGTTTTTGCCCCCAAAACAATGGGGGAAAGGCTTATTTTAAATTTTTTTTTTTTTGGCCCCTTATAATCTGTTTTTTAAAAAAGAAGCTCTGCGGGGTTTCAGAGCTTTTAAAAATTTTTTCGAGTTTTGGGGAGATGCGGGGGAAAAGGGAAAACCGGGGGAAAATTGTTTTAGAAAATTTTTTAAGAAAGTAAATTACGGAGCTTTTTGAGCGCGTAGAATATGCGAAAAAAACGTAAGGGAAAAAGCCTTAAATTTAAAATTTTTTGCATTTTCCCCTTTTTTTTTTGGGGCCCCCCCCATCCAGTTTTAAAGTTGTTTGTTTTTTAATTGATCAAAAAAAACCCCGGGGGGTTTTTTTAAACTGATGCTTCTACTGACCCCAAAGGGGGTAATTTTTTTTAAACCTTTTAAAACCCCGGACATTTTTTTTAAAATTGAAAAAAACTATGATTTTAAAAAAAAAACAGCTGAATTTACCATTTTTTTTTTTTATTGTTTTTAAAAAGGGGGGTTTTAAAAAAGGATTGCGACGAGCTTTTAAAAAATTTTGAGGGGGGGAGCAGACCTCTGGGGGTAAAGAAAGATTTTACTCTCCCCCCTGATGTTGGGGGAAAAAAAAGGGAGTATTTAGGCGTTGAACTAAGGATTGAACAGATTCGCAAAAATTTTCTACATCAGGGGTTGAGAAGTTTACGGCTAGGTACGAGGCACAGTAGGATCAAAAAAGGTTAAAAAAGGGGGCAGACAATGATTAGTTTATTTGCTAATTTTGTGGGGAAAAAAAACGCCGATTGTTTTTAAAAAGAAGATTTAAAATAGGGAAAATTAAAACAAGACCCGGGGTTTTTCCAAAAATCTTTTTGAATCTCTTGCATGTGACATTTTATTTGGGGTTTGGGACGTTGCTATGCCCTTTTTTATCATGGGTTTAAATTTTTCTTTAAATTTTATATTAATTTTAAATCATTTTAAAATTTTTAAACGGGGCTAAAAAAAAAAAGGGGGGGGAGAAGACTCCACAGGCGGGGTCCCCCAAAAAAGTGAATTTTTCCAAAAATGAATTTACAGGCGAGTGCCCCAAAAAATGAATCCAAAGTGGGGGGTTCCCCCCCAAGTGAGTATTTTTTACAAAAACCCAAAAATTTTGGCCGTGTTGAGGGGGGGTCGTAAACTGTGAAGGGGCAGGTGCAAAAAAAGAAAACCCCCAAACGCCAAAAAAAAAAAAAATTTTTAGTATTTTAAAACAACATAGCACCAGCCCGCCCCCCGGGGCCGCCAAAAAACAACACAAAAAAAAATAAGATGTTTTTATTTTGTGTTGGGGGGGTTTTGTTGTTGGGGGGGGGCTTTTAGCATACAAGCGATAAACCCCTTTTTTGCAAAAAAGTCACAAAACCCCCCCAAATCAGTAAAAGAACCAGTTCTGAAAAAAATTTTTACAACCCCCTGCTGTAGACCCTTTTTTAATAAATTAGTTTTTTTTAAAGGGGTTTTTTTTTAATTTTCTGGTTAAGTAAAGTAAGTACTGGTTAAGTACAAGTTTAAATACGGGTTTTTGGTCGGGGTTTTAAAAAAAATTAAAGTGTAAGGAATTGCAAGTAAAGTGAAAATTTGGTCCCCAAGTCTTTTTTAAGACCCCTTTTTTAAAATACTAGTTAAGTACTATTTTTTAAAATCTTAAGTTAAGTAAAAAAATTAAAAATTTTTTAAAAAAATATAGTTAAGACTTAATTTTTAAATACTTTTTTAAGTTTTTTAATTTAATTTTAGCCAAGTTGGCTTTTCCCGGGGGTCTTTTTGGGGATGTATAATCGGGTTTAAAAGTAAGTTCGCTTGCTATTGTTAGAGTCTAGTGATTTTTTTTTAAAAAGCATTTGGGGTTTACTTGATGAAGAGTAGAGCGCGGGGTTAAAAATTTTTTGTAAAAAAAATACTTTCCCCTTCAAAGAGACCCGGTTGTAGTTGTCGTTTTTTTTTTTTTTTTTTAAATTTTTCCCCCTTTTTTTTTTACAGAAGGGGGGGAAAAAATTTTTTGGCCCCTTTGGCCAAAATTTTTTTAAAACCCCCCCAAATTCATCCTTAAACCCCCTTTTTATCACCTTTTTTTTTTTCCTTTTTTTAAAAAAAAGGGGGGCCCTTTTGGTTGGGCAATGTGTCGTACCCCCCCCCCTTTTTAAATTTATTTTTTTTTTAAAATTTTTGGGCCAAAAAAAAAAAATTTTTTTTTAAAAAAATTTTTTTTGGGTTTTTTAAAATTTTAAAAAAATTTTAAAATTTTTTTAAAATTTCAACCAAAAACCCCCAAAAAACCCCCCCTTTTTTCCCCCCTTTTTTTTTTTTTTTCCCCCCCCCTTTTTTTTTAAAATTTTTTTTTTTTTGGGGGGGTTTTTTTTTTTGCTTTTTTTTTTTTTCTTTTTTAATTTTTTTTACGTTTTTTTCCCCCCCTTTCCCCAAAAAAAAAAATTTTAAAATTTTTTTTTTTTTTTCCCCCCCCCCTTTTCCCCCCCCTTTTTAAAAAAAAATTTTAAAAAAAAACCCCCCTTTTTTTTAAAAAAAAAAAAAAAAAAAAAAATAAAAATTTTTTTTTTTTTTTTAAAAAAACCCCCCCAAAAAAATTTTAAAAAAAATTAAAAAAAAAAAACCCCAAAAAAAAAATTTTCCCCAAAAACCTTTTTTTAAATTTTTCCCCCAAAAAATTTTTCCCCCCCCCAAAAAAAAAAAAACCCCCCCCAAAAAAAAAAAAAAAACCCCCCCCCCCAAATACCCCCCCCAAATAACCCAAAAAAAAAATTTTTTTAAATTTAAAACCCCTTTTTTTCCCTTAAAAAAATAAATTTCCCCCCCCCAACCCCCCAAAAAAAACCCCCCCTTTTCCCCCCCCCCCCCCAAAAAACCCCCCCCCCAAAAAAAAAACCCCCAAAATTTTTTAAAAAACCTAAAATTTTTAAAAAACCCTTAAGAGCGCCCGGGGGCCTTATTCTAAGTCGGTGTTCTTCATGATTTTATGGTCTCATGAAGGGCCCCCTTGATCGAAAAGTAATTATTCGGTGAACACCCTCTTAGTTTCAGTCGTCCCCTTAAGAAAAAACTGAAAAAACCCCTGAAATGAAAAGAATAATTTCTCTTGTGTCGAAGGTTTGGCACGATTTTGGGGGCGGGTTCGGGGGGACTATCTTTAATTTTCTGCGGCAAAGGGATAATATTATGAAGGTCATCCCTTACTCTCCCAGGATAATCTAAGTCTACTTCTAAGATAAATCCTATTGGATTATCGGGTGTAGATCTGCAATAGTCCTACAACCAGATCAACGTCATGAGGCCCGTTTATCATTTTAAAGTTTCTTAATGGCAGTGCCTGCTCATGGCACCATACAGATTTTTGGCGTCTAGTACATTAGATAGTTGGAGGGTTTTGGTGGGGTCTAATTTTTAAAAAATCCCTTGTTGTTGGCTCTCCCCGGGAAAAGGATGACAGGCCATGTAATGCCTCTTCTCCCAAAAATCCTCATCTTTCTGAAGTGTATCAGATCCGATTTTTAGTCAATCTCAATTTTGAAAGACTTCAAGAATGCACCCCAAGAAAGCCCGGGCAAGAATGTCTGTAAACGAATCTAGGCCGAAAATTTTTTTCTGCAAGTGATCTGTAATTTTCAAACACATCTGCAAAAAACACAAAATCGGCCATAAAGTATTGTCGTGATAGTCGCCCATTGTTGGGCCCAGTGTAATTCTGTCAGGCTTCTGTGCGTTTTTTTAGTCGGCGTCAGATATGTCTTTTCTTCTAGATAGAAAGAAAGGCCTTTAGGAGGAAGTGGTCTCATCAAACTCTCCCACAAGTTCCATGTATTCAAAGGATAGACGCCTTTAGTCCCTAAAAAAAGGATCGAAATATTGTTATTGTTTGGACAGCCCCCTTGTTAGAGATTCTGCTAACTCTTTAAAACTTGTATCAGATGCTGGGCGACCCATAGAAGATAAAAGTTACAGTAAAGGCATGTCTTTTCTGATGATTGTGCAATACGCTAACCCTCTTACAATCAGAAGTTATTGCTTGAATGTTTAAAGGGGAGAATCGAAACCCCTCGAAAGTTTGAAGAAGTTTGGGGAAAAAAAAATTTCCCTTTTTTTCGGGGTTAAAACTTTGAGTTGAAGTTACAGCCGTTGTGTGTCCTCTGAATTTTCCAGTAATGTGATCTTGGTTCTTACGTGTCCCCTAAAACTTGCATTTGCATACCCAAAGCATTGGGGGGCCCTGATTATAACGTTCTTCATCTCGGGGGTCATCTTAAGTCTGAAAGGTTCGTTGATTGGAGAATTAAATGCGAAGGTGTTTCATCTGCCCCAAAAATCGCCAGCTGTTGGGCTGTAAATTGGCTTTTTTGTGTGTCCGCCATCTGACCTAACAGCAACAAATGCATTTAACCCCTTAAAATTAACAAATACGTGGCAAGATTGCCTTCAAGTCAGCATAGACTCGTATGGCTCATTTGCCCTTTTGCGTTACATTCTTAAAA
This sequence comes from Conus canariensis, assembly GCA_033310375.1. Taxonomy (NCBI): domain Eukaryota; kingdom Metazoa; phylum Mollusca; class Gastropoda; order Neogastropoda; family Conidae; genus Conus; species Conus canariensis. The sequence goes on along the minus strand of JAMYXO010002408.1, from coordinate 17,389 downwards.
CTACTTTAGACCTGGTTGGGCTAAGAAAATTCGATTTTTCAAATTACAAAACTTTTACCAATTTTTTTATTATGACCCGCCCGCTGCTTTATAGTGGGTCCTGACAAACCCTTCTACAATCTCTTGTTTGTTTATGTTTGATGTATATTCTACAGTCTGCCCAATTGATCTGATTAAAAATAATGGCTCTTGAACCGTCTGCCCCCCAAAAAAAATCATAAGGAATGTTTGTTAAGTGGATCGCCAAAAGTGGGAGGTTGGGAGAGATCCTTAGAGGGACTTGATTGTTACTGGATCCATGGTTTTAAAACGCTTTTCGGTTATTGGACTGTTTTTCTCCCTTTTTAAACTGGTCGATACTTTTACGCTCACTGGAAAAGTTATGTTATTAATTCAGCTCATGAAGATTTTGGGGTTTTTAATTTTTGGGAAACTCTCTCTGCCCTTAAAATTTTTAAAGGAAAGTAAGTGCCCCAAACACACACACGAACACAAGTTGTTGAATTTTTTATGTTTAGGACTGCCGTTTAAAAACTAACTCTTGGGAGAGGGATGCAAGAAATTTCCGACTATAGGAGAGTATTTGGTTTGTCTTAATTTGATTTCGAGGACTGTTCCTTCAGACCAGCCAGAGCGCGCAAATTCGTTCTTTTAATTGCATGGTTAATGTGTAAGATGTAATCAGCCCAGCAGGTGTAAAGTCGTTTAAAAGCTGATTACTTCTTTCTGTCCCAGTTGAACCCAGATTGCATTTTTACTATCTTCAGGGTTATATTTTTCAATCAGAATGGCCAACACACCTTTTACTGGCGGGTTAATTTGAAGAGACCCGGATTTAAAATAGCATGTGTTTTACGCTTTTACTTTGTAGGGTTAATGATGTCCATGCCCAATTCAATGCCCATATTTCCCTTAATGATTTTTTAAATCCCCCAACACGTACTTTTGGGAAAGGTAGAAATTTAAAACTCGGACTCCCCCCCGTAGGGTTCTTTTTTAACCTCACAATATTTACGTAAATTAAAAAATAAAGTAAGAAAACCGCGTTTTTTTTCCCTTCACCAAGGTTGAATACTTTCAAGACACCCTTTAATTTACAAGAACCCCTTTGCCAATACTTTAGCTCCCTATCACTACAGTCAATGTTTAACTCTTTGATTGCCTTCGTTAATAGTTCACTTTTATTTTGGTTTTAAAATTGTTTAATCTTTCAAGCCCAGATTTACTAAAATCAATGTTTAACACTTCATCGTTTTTTTTTTTCAAATTTTTTTTTTTTTTTTTTTTTTTTTTTTCTTTTTTTTTTTTTTTTAAACCCCAAAAATTTTAAAAAATTTTTTAAAATTCTTTAAAAATCAGATTCGCTGTTTTTTGGTCGTCATTTTTAAATCTAAAAATTAAATAAAAAAAAAATTTAAAACCATGAGTAAAACGTGGTTTAAAATTATGCAGTGCCATTGTCGGTGTTATAGTTTAAATTCAACCCTGGGGCAAAATGTTTGTTAAGAATAAAACCCCAACATGGGAAAGATAGAAGATTCGCCCGAAAACAAAAGTTCCCAACCCCCTTTTTTTTAAAGCTCTAGCAAACAACGATTATCTGATTAAAAACCCCCATAGACAGTCTTTCATATATGATTATTTTGTTTATTTTTTAGTAAAAAAAAAACATGAGCGAAAAAAAGTTATTATCGTTCCCACTCTGCTGTAATAGCGGCTTAGTTTTAGGATATAGCCCCCCCCTTTTTAAAAAATTTTTTTGTTTTTTAATTTTTAAAATGACGCGGGCAAATCTGGAAAAGGTTGACATAAAGATGTTGTTAAGGTTTAACCCTGTAATAACTGAAAAGGTTTTTTGCCTCAAAGACTTTCTTGTTGCAAAAGGGATTACCCCCAAGAAACTCAATGCATGGGAAAGATTAAAGCATTTAGCAGATTGATTTAAAAAAAAAGATTCATTCTAAAAAAATATTGATTTATAAAAAAATTCTTCATTTATAAAAAAGATGTCTGAAAAAGTTCTGATGTGGCCGGGGCTATTTAAAACATTTGGCTTCTCTGGCGCAATTTATATGTTTAGAAAATTGGGGGTTGATGAAGAGAGAGAACGCCATAACAAGGAATGGAGATTTAGCAAAGGCAAGAGACGCTACGAGAAAGGAGGATTGCCCACTTTAGCTTTATTAATAAAAGTTAAGAGAGCTGGGACTCCCCAGAGAAACACATTTCCCAGATTTTGATGAAGAAATAAAATGAATTTACTTAGTGACAGGAAGAAGTTTTCTAACTCGTCGCCGCCCCGAACTGTCTGATTTATTGAACCATTGAGGATCAGAAAATGTAGAAATAGGCTTTATTAAAGGTGCTATGGAGAGGCATTTTTTTTTGCCCTATTTCCCAAACTAAAACATTGTTAAAAAAAGTAATAAAAAAAACAGCCCTTCTTATGGACGATACGAAGTACAAAATTTATAATCACCTGGAGGGTATTGGAAAGGAAAGGTGCTATTGAAAACTGAGTAAAGCTGCTAGGGTGTTTTGAATCAGAGCGAAAGACTGCTTCAAAACAGCGATTGGCAATTATCTGCCCCGCCAAAAAGAATAATAAGGCCTCGATTTGTTAACTCAAATTCCCTAATGACACCCACCAGATGGACTTGTTGTATCTTACATGCCCAAAGTTAGAAGAAAAAGTTTAAGTATGCTCTGAAAAAATTGTTTTACATGGCTTCAAGATATAAAGATGCTGAGCTTTAACCCGATAAAAAGCTCAACCCCGTGTAGCTGTGGCTTTACAACAATTTTTACATGGAGGCCCAAATTTAAAATATCCCTTTGGTTGATCAGGTGATGATGGGAAGAGTTTAAAAGAGCTGTAAAATCCCAAATGTTTTTTAAGACAAACGGGTTACAGTTAAGAGAAGGGATCCCAAAGGGAAAATTAGCCCCCCCCAAGGGTCTGTGAAAAATTTAATAAGAATCTAGCTGAGGCTTTTTTCCCATCAATACCCCAGAGACCTTTGACAGAACACGCCAAAACCCGAATGGGTCAGGAGATTGCCCGCAGTTTTTTAAAGGGGCCATGAAAATGAGAATTTAAAGCAACAGGTCTTAAGCCAGTAAACGCGATAAATTTTAAAAAAATTAGCATTACTGAAGACATCCAAAGTATCAAAAACTTTTTGCGTTTGGACCCCAAAGTAAAAATATTGTATGTCTGGAGAGGCAGAGGGCGATGTTGAATTAGAGCCACAGACCCTTTTAAAGGAGGTAGACTGTATATTTAAGTGAAAGAATTATAAAAACAACCCTCCTGTGTATTATTTAAAAGGGATTTTTTCTTCTACGTTAAAAGCCCACCTAAAAGATCGTTTGTTCGCGAAGAGGGTTTCAAGTTGTCCACAAAAACACGTGCCTGTTAGTTTAAAAAAAAAAGTATTTATTTTTTGTTAAATTTATTTTTTATTTATTTTTTGTTAAACTTATGATTTATTTATTTTAGTTAAAAATTTTTTTTTTTTAGTCTATTTTGGGTTTAACTGATTGTTTGCTTGCTTTTCAATGTTCTGTTTGATTGTCTTAGTGTCTACATGTTGCGAAGTAAAAGTCTTTCTCCACTCCTTTTGAAGTTCAATTTTTTGCCGTCTGTAATCCTCACCATCAGCCATAAGATGCTCAAATTCTTCAGCTGTAATGTTTTCATCCTGCAATGCTTTGCTTATTCTCAGTCTTAATGAACAAAGTTTTGCTGATGCTAGGGCTACAATGGCAGTGTGCTTTTGTAATTTAGGCGTTAATTTTTTTAAAACAGCACTTACAATCATAGACATAGCACCTAAACCCAAACCAATGCTCCCTAATGCTAAAGAGGCTGGCGCTCCGGCCCCAGTAGCTAAAAGAGCAACGCCGGACCCAGTACTTACGCTCGCTACAGCTGATGAGCCGGTGATTATATAAGAAAGAGTATTTAAAACTTTAGCATATTTCTTTCTAGTAACCCTATACTTATTCAAGTCACTTTCTATTTCTTCTTGAAGTTCAGTTATTTGCTCTAACCTAAACTTTTGAGCCTGATCATCCATTTTTTAATTAAGATTAATTTTTAAGTAAGATTAATCTTGTACATATTTTCTTATTAACCCTTCTGGCAGTACTTCATCAACAGAGTAAAACGCAATAAAATCAACATACTTAATGAAAATAAAATCGAGTACTGTTAGTTTGGTTTTGTCAACCATCACAGTAACTTTGTCAGAAGATACAGAAGTGTTTATTTCATCCCCGTTTTTAGTAATAGCAATAACAAGCCTAAGAGGCCCGCCCAAGTTTTCAGACTTTATTTGTACGCCTCTGATTAACGTATGTTCTGGCAAACTAGGATCAGACTCCCTTGGAGTAATAAATAAGCGAAAAAGCATCGTCATTTTTCTAGGCAGTGATTCTAGTTTGGGGTTAAATTCTAAGCCGACGGTGTCGCCCCCACTTCAGCTAAGGACTTCTTTCTCCGCAGCATATATACAGAGCCCTGCTTAGTTATTTCAATCTGCTTTTTCTGTTGTGTTCCTGGGACTAGGCTAGCAAGAAGGCGTCCTTCATTCAAAGCTTTTCTAAAATTGTATTTCTTATCAAAGTATACATGAGGGCTTCGTAGTTCAAACTTTAAATCCCAGTTAATGTCAGGAAGCAACGCCCAGGCATTCTCTCGTTTATGAAGTTTGTATTCGTGTTTGCCAAAATCGTTTGCCCTTAGATTTCTTATCTCTTCTAGGGTAGGATATTGCTGCCGTTTTTTGTCTTCAATTTCTGTTCGTTTGTAAACACCATCTTCCGTGTACTCAAATCCATAAACATTTCCTGCCACTCCTATTAGATCAAAGTCAGTTGTATCTGCTAGATCTTTTAGCTCTACTGCAACGCATTTAGGAGCTAACTCCGCCTTTGATTCTGGCCCTCGAGACATTTTTTTTAATATAAACAATTTATTATTAAACAATCTGTAATAAATAATCTATAGTAAACAATCTGTAATAAGCAATGTGTTATAAACAAACGTATTGAACTGGCGGGTCAGTCCGTAAGCATAGTTTAGCGTGCTTAGATTTTTCTAGCTGCTCTTTTTTTTTTTTTAGTTCATCCTTGTCCCTGATTATATAATTTTCACTTAAACATTCTTCAAAACTATCTCTGTCCTTAGTATAGAATAAGATGACTGATTTTAACTGCGATCTAAAGTCTTTTAAGACAGCATTGTATTTTTGAGTTAAGAGCCAAACAGAAATAATGCGTGTCTTCCGCTAAAGGCTAGCTTAGACAGGGTCCTTCTTTTTTTAACAATGTCTTGTTCGGCTGAACAGTCATCAATAATAAACAGCGTTTCAGTTCCCTCAAATAGCCTATAGTAATGTTCTAAACAGTCGCTTAGCTTGTCAGTAGGATCAACTAAAAATATATTCTCGTCTGTCCAAACAAACTGCCTTTCTTTGTAAGACTTGTTGTGCTTAATGGTTGTGCAGAATATAACAATGTACTCGTAATGAATTCTGTAGATTGTTTGTAACAAATCAAGCACGAAGACAGTTTTCCCACACCCAGTAATCCCACAAATAAGCGAACAGTGCGGGTCTTTGGGCAAAAAGTTCAAACTATCCATCTGTTTTAATAGGCTATTTCTTTCAGTCTATTTTCTTCAATGTTCAGCTGGGCGTCATAAACCACAAAAACGTGCATTTGTATCTGGCCATTCTCCTCCTCTTCCTTATTAATCTGTATGAGTATGCCATCTGACCCTACCCTTCTTCCACTCCCGTGCAGTCTGTTGTCATACGTGGATCTAAAATCCAGCCATAGTCCATATTTGTCTGTTAGATAATCTTCGAGTCTTACATCGTGAAGGTGAAGTTTTTTACACACATGATCGGCTGTGGGGCTTGTCTGTCTGCCTCCGGCGAATAACTTTCTTATTTCATCAAAGTGTTGGTCGGGTAAAAGTCCAGCTGAATACAACTGAAAAGGCTTGCCATCTACTGTGCAAGACAACTGCTCAATTTTTGGGTTGTAAAACACCTCAGATTCTCTCTGAAAAGGGGCTGAGGGTGTAGTAAATAGCAAGAGAACCCCCTTAAGGGACCTTAAAGAATTGCTTATAGCTATTTCCCAGACGGTGTCTTGCTTGTTTTTAATCGCTAGACTGTGGTGTAAAACTCTTTCAAAGTAAACAACCGTCCTACTTTTATACTGGTTTAAGATTGTTCTAGCCAGTTCGGGGTTAGTAACAACGTCAAAATTAAGAGAGATGTTACTGACAGTGTATCTAGCTGTTGGGTCATCTGATAGAATAACAGACCCGCTGTCATTGAATGTCAGTTCGTAAGTAAGTTTGTCTCTTAGTGCGCCTTGGTAATATGGCTGATGGGTTTTTAACAGTTCAAAATCTAGAGGGATGCAAAATCTGTTCTTAAATGCTCGCGCTATTGCCTGGTCTCCCTCGTCTTCCTTTGCATCTGCAGCATTAAGCCTGTGCTTAAGGCCGTTTGGGCTCTGGATCCCCTGAAAGATTTTGTCTTTCCTTTCTGTTCTAGGCAGCCACAGATCAGAATAGAGATTAAAAATGTCTGCGCTACTCAGTGAGAAGACTTCTCTACCTTCCAGTTTAATTACCATATTTTTAATGATGGCCCTGCCCAGGTTAGCAACGACGGTAGCATTAGGATCCGCCGACTCAATGTCTATTTTGAATGACAGTCTGGCAGTGCCTGGCATTATAACATCGTCAGGCCCAAGGTCACTAAATCTTACTGTTAACATTTCATTGGGCTCAATTGTTGATGGATTATTTACAACGCGCACAGTCTGTCTTATGTCTTTTATGCCATGGGGTTCCTTCGCTTTTCTGAATGGATCAAGGTCGCAGCCGTATGGGTTCATTTTTTATAAAACAAAAAATAATAAATATATAAATATGGCTGATGATGAAGATTTTGACGCGATTAGTCCTATTGAAGAAGAAGATGAAGATGAAATAGAACCAGGTCGTTCAATACAAGATGAACTTGAGGGAGCAGAAGCACGTCCTTTACTCCCTAGACAGCCTCAAGATGTAGGTTCTTCACTCCTTAGTGCTCGTCAAAAACTTTTAGGAGTAGGCTCTTCACTCCCTAGACAGCGTCACGAACTATTGCAACGACGAATTGAATCATTCTATAAAAATATAGAACGGGAGCTGCCAGAAATACTTGATCTTAACGATTTTGAAGAAGATGGCGGCCATTTGTATATTAGGACTAGTGAAGGAGGCCGCGTAAGAGTTACTACAAAGCCAAACGCGACCAAGTTTTTAAGTCTAAGTACAATTAGACGAGACCTCCCTGCTGCTGATGCAGAACGATTAAACATTACAAATCTAAGGTCTGATGCCGTTAGACTTTTACATAAAATGGGGCGGTTGTTGCCAACACGATCTGAAAAGAAATCGCCTCTATTCCAGAGGTAGGTCAAAAAACAGATAAAGCAATAACAGAATTTGAGGCGAGTTTTATTGATGAGACGAGTTTTATTGAGGGGTCAATTGGCGGTTCGCCTGGGCAAAGAGAAGGTGAGCTGAGTCCTGAAGAAGAAACAGCTTTAAAATCAATTGATGATCCTCCATTGTCTACGAGTGAACTCAGGGATATTAGAACTGCTGTGCGTGAACTCTTGAATATTAAGTCTGCTTTAACAACTACGAACGAAGAACTAAAAAACAACTTGGCAAAATTTAATGAGCTAAAGAGAGAGATAGACGAAGAAAAAAATAAGCTGGCTGATGCAGATGATAACAATTTAGGACAAGAAGAAAAGGCTAGAATACAGGCGAAAATACAGGATTTAATGAAAGAAAAGGCAAACGTGTTAGCGGCGTTGTATATTAACAGAGAAAAAATAGCAACCCAAATAAGCAGAATCAGAGAAACAAAATGATTTATGAAAATACTACGCTAGCAGAAAGAATAAGGACTCTGTTCAGAGAGCAGGGGATTACAATAGTTAGTATATTAACGGCCGTTGGGTTTGCTATCTCTACACTGGTTTATGCATTAACCGGCAGTGCGCCAACAGGGTCAGTAGCGCCTCCAACGCCTCAGCCTGGTAAAAGTTGGATTAGAAAACAATTGCACCATCTGGCAAACTTATTAAAGAAGTTAGCTGCCAAAGCGCTTGGTGCACTGCCTGGCATAATAGGCAGTGTTGTTAGTTGGGTTTTGTCTACAATGGGCAAAGCGGTTGGTTATATGGCTAACCATCTGTGGACTTTGGGGGTGCTGGCTGCCGGTTTAATTTTTAGTAAAATAAAGTATGACCAGTCCAGTAAAAGTTAAAAACACAACAAGGGCCGTCTTTTCGCTAGTGTGTCTGTCGGGGTGAGGTACATCAACGGGCGGGAGGTCGCTTTCTGAGCTGCTTATAACTGGCGGTGGGGGGTCGCTTTCTACAGGTTCTGGGCTAGATACTTTTTTAAAAATGGCTGGCGCGGGCCTTGTGTTTAAGCCTTGATTGTGTCCTAAGTTTTGATCGTCTCCAGCTATGAGGATTTCATTATTATAATTCTGTATCATGCCAATCTGCAGTCTAAGGTCAGAAGGCAGCATGTATAATCCATGACCCACAACAAAGTCAACCTTTGACCTAGCATGTGAAAGAACGTTTTGGTACCTTTGTATGCTGGAAGGCAAATCAACAGCAGAGTTAATAGCATCTTCTAAATTGGCTAGAAATTGTTTTCTGGCGTCAAAGCCTGTAGATTGATCCACTATGCTAGACTTGGTCTGTGCTTGCGCTCCTAATAGACACCAAACGTATGTCCGTATGGAGTCATTAAGTCTTTGCACTCCTGGCATTGTTAGGCCTTCACTTTTATCTAAGATAAATGTTGCCCAAGCATTGGGGTGTTTTTGTTCTATTGATCCCAATCTAACTTGGGAGTTTGACTTAAAAGAGGTGTGGCCAGGCCAGTAGTCAAAATTATATTCTCTACGCTGACCCCACAAATACAATGTGCCCAACCCGTGATTGCGGTCTAACTTTTGTCTAAAGTTATTTGAAGGGTTAATGTTAAATTCGTTGCAGATTCTTTCATATGCATTATTGTCCATTGAGCTGAGAAATGGATTAAACGCGTTGTCATTGGGGAGGCGTACTTGTAGTTCAGTTAGTATGCGTCTATACTGATAATAAACATGAAAGTTATATACTGACCTTACTAAGAGATTGGGGTGGTTTAAATGGTTTGCATATGAAACACCACAGCCAGTGGTTGAGCAGTAAACTGCAAAATTTAACTGATACTGGTAAAAAGCCATAGGGTGAGTTGACCATGCTGATGGCACTCTATCACTCTTTATTGGAGGATTTAAATATCTAGTTAGTGGGTTTACAAGTCTGACTAGAAAGCCATATGATTCATCCACTGCGATGGTTAGGCTACTAAAGTCCAAAGATTTGGGCTCATAAACCCCCCCCCCCCCCCCCCCCCCTACATCGTAAGTAGCACTTTCATTATATTTAAAAGGTTCCATTTTTAAATAGATTTTTTAAAAAAGGATTTAAAAAGGATGTTCCTTTATATATACTAAACAAAACATAAGTGTGTTCTTAAAGTATCCAATTAACAATAGGCGCGGTAATAGTAGGGTTGCTCTTAGAAAAATTGGTTTTAAAGTTAAGTGGTTTAATATATCTGAAGAAGCTCAGAATAACTGGATTAATATTAGTAATGAAGAGGGCAATCAAATAACTCATGAAAAAATACCAGAAGGCTATTACAGCTTTTGTTCTTTAAAAGAAGTATTTATCGAATTAGGCATATTGCTAAAAATTAACGAAGCAAACCTCAGAATTACGATGCACTTTCCACTAGAAGAAAAAAGAGAATACACTTTTCCTAAGGGTCTTGCTAGAATCTTGGGTTTCCACAGTACTAGCAGATCTTATAAATTTAGTACAAGAGAAAACATCTATCAATCTGAAGGTAATGAACCATGTGATTTTCTCGTTAACCCGATGTTGTATGTCCATTTACGAGAGTTAAAAACAAGTACTAATTTATTTGATGGCAATCCATCTACAGTTCTAGGAGTACTGCCATCAATTAAGGCGGGGTTTTGCGATTATCAGTTAAGCACATTTGGTGAAGACAGCCGGTTTAAAGAATTAGTTGAGGGGTCTATAAATTCAGTGTGTGTAAAAATAACTAACCAAGATGGAAGGCCGGTTGTTTGTTCTGATTTGTTAGTAGTGCTGGAAGTAGAAGAGTGTACTGTAAGCCATTAGATTTTTATGCTATGGAGAGAGACTGTTAATATGCGGGCCTCTAAATTGCTCATCTTTGTTTTTTGCACGAAGACCCCATTTTAAAATAACGATTACGTCAATTTTGGAGGTTTTGCATGTTAAGTTTGATTGTAAAAAAGGTGCTACTTTTGGCAAAAAGTAGCATGAGATGGACGAGATTTGTTTGTGAAAAGGGGGGTTTCGGGCAAAATAAGATGGTGAGTTAGAGCCCGCATATTAACAGTATCTTCTTCTCCTTCTTCTTCTTCTTTCTTCTTCTTCTTCTTCTTCTTCTTCTTCTTCTTCTTTCTTCTCCTCCTCCTCCTCCTCCTCCTCTTCCTCTTCTTCTTCTTCTTCTTCTTCTTCTTCTCCTCCTGCTCCTCCTCTCTTCTTCTTCTTCTTCTTCTTCTTCTTCTCCTCCTCCTCCTTTTCCTCCTCCTCCTCCTCCTCCTCCTCCTCCTCCTCTTCTTCTTCTTCTTCTTCTTCTTCTTCTTCTTCTCCATTAACTCCGTGGAGAGTCACTGGGGCACCACACTGAAGAACAGTTCACCAGGTGTCTCTACTTTCTGTCGGTTGTGTACCAATGGCTGGGCCTCTGTGGACGCATTTTCTGTCTGTTCTGCAATGTTGTCGGTCCTTTTTTCCTGCATCTCTTTTCCGTCCGTCTCCCTCATTTCACCGTTTTCTGGAGGATTCTTTTCTGAAGTTCTTAGTGTCTGTGCCATGACACGACAGTAATAATGATAATGATGATAATAATGATAATAACAACAACAATAATAATAACGATGATGATGATGATGATGATGATGATGATGATGATAATGATGAGGATGATAATAATAATAATTATTATAGTAATAATAATAATAACAACAATAATAATGATAACAATGATAATAATAATAATAATAATAGTAATGATAATAATGCTAATGATAATAATAATAATAATAATTATGATATAATAGTAATAATAATAACGATAATAATAATGACTGTTGACATGATAATTGAACTGGATATTGTTAGTCTACACCATCTCACTTCAATTCATGTTCCTCATGCACGGGGGACGGGGGGGGGGGGGGCATATCTAGGTTGTCACATTGTTAGAATCAATTCCACATATGTCTGCTACTAAAAAAAAAAAAATAATAAAAAAAAAAAAAAAAAAGAAAAACAATAGTAATAAACCGGTTTGTTTTCAAGCGTACTCAGAACGCCTTAAAACGTCATCTGTTTTCCATAAATCTCGGCCTCATATTCCATAAGAAAAATCTTCACACTCAAAAATTACATCCGGTGGCACATTCAGTATGATATCATACTACATACAGAGCGAGTAACCCTTTCAGAACCTTCTGTTTTCTATTCTATGGCGTTCTGCCTTGTATTGTACAAGGCAAATCTACAGTTCAGCTCAACATGATTTAAGCAGAAGGGCTCCACACAACAACTGAGTTCCTCAAGACTGAGAAAAACTGTCTCTTGGTTTACACGGAACTTTATTCCAGATAATAGCATGGGATTCTATCCATTGAAAGAGCAACAACAAGCTTATAGTGCAGCGTCACAGTTACTACATCATAACGTCTCATGCTTTGTATGTTCATGTGGTTATGTTTTCGTTACATTTCAGTATATAGATTTTAGAATGTCCTTTTGTGTGAACCGGAAGTTTTTTATTAGCAGTTGAGTTGACCCCAGATGACTGCCAAGACGTTGAAGGTAAAACAAATGTTGCCTTAATCAAAGCGTGTTCTTTTCGTTGCTTCGATAGCTTACATTGCTCTCTGAAATAATTGCACATTACACTGACAGCTTACATGGCAACTGGCAGACAAATACAAAATCAGTTTACAAAAAAACGACATACATTTTAGAACCATGATCTATGAATACTTGGATGCAATGATCATCTAATTGTGGGGGCGCACGTGGAACTAGGCAACACAGAAAGAAAACGAATGAATGAGTGACTCATTCAAAATGCCCCTTCCACGGAATTACCTGTCTTCCTATATACTTAGTCTCCTTTCAACCTACACAGAGAAGGAATCTGACCAAAATTCATTACCATC
>JAMYXO010002407.1:0-23954 GCA_033310375.1 Conus canariensis | reverse complement strand
GATAGAATAACAGACCCGCTGTCATTGAATGTCAGTTCGTAAGTAAGTTTGTCTCTTAGTGCACCTTGGTAATATGGCTGATGGGTTTTTAACAGTTCAAAATCTAGAGGGATGCAAAATCTGTTCTTAAATGCTCGCGCTATTGCCTGGTCTCCCTCGTCTTCCTTTGCATCTGCAGCATTAAGCCTGTGCTTAATGCCGTTTGGGCTCTGGATTCCCTGAAAGATTTTGTCTTTTCTTTCTGTTCTAGGCAGCCACAGATCAGAATAGAGATTAAAAATGTCTGCGCTACTCAGTGAGAAGACTTCTCTACCCTCCAGTTAATTACCATATTTTTAATGATGGCCCTGCCCAGGTTAGCAACGACAGTGGCATTAGGATCCGCCGACTCAATATCTATTTTGAATGACAGCCTGGCAGTGCCCGGCATTATAACATCGTCAGGCCCGAGGTCACTAAATCTTACTGTTAACATTTCATTTGGCTCAATTGTTGATGGATTATTTACAACCCGCACAGTCTGTCTTATGCCTTTTATGCCATGGGGTTCCTTCGCTTTTCTGAATGGATCAAGGTCGCAGCCGTATGGATTCATTTTTTATAAAACAAAAAATAATAAATAATAAATATGGCTGATGAAGATTTTGACGCGATTAGTCCTATTGAAGAAGAAGATGGAATAGAACCAGGTCGTTCAATACAAGATGAACTTGAGGGGGCAGAAGCACGTCCTTTACTCCCTAGACAACCTCAAGATGTAGGTTCTTCACTCCTTAGTGCTCGTCAAGAACTTTTAGGAGCAGGCTCTTCACTCCCTAGACAGCGTCACGAACTATTGCAACGACGAATTGAATCATTCTATAAAAGTATAGAACGGGAGCTGCCAGAAATACTTGATCTTAACGATTTTGAAGAAGATGGCGGCCATTTGTATATTAGGACTAGTAAAGGAGGCCGCGTAAGAGTTACTACAAAGCCAAACGCGACCAAGTTTTTAAGTCTAAGTACAATTAGACGAGACCTCCCTGCTGCTGATGCAGAACGATTAAACATTACAAATCTAAGGTCTGATGCTGTTAGACTTTTACATAAAATGGGGCGGTTGTTGCCAACACGATCTGAAATAGAAATCGCCACTATTCCAGAGGTAGGTCAAAAAACAGATAAAGTAATAACAGAATTTGAGGCGAGTTTTATTGATGAGACGAGTTTTATTGATGAACGAGTTTTATTGAGGGGCCAATTGGCGGTTCGCCTAGGCAAAGAGAAGGTGAGCTGAGTCCTGAAGAAGAAACAGCTTTAAAAACAATTGTTGATCCTCCATTGTCTACGAGTGAACTCAGGGATATTAGAACTGCTCTGCGTGAACTCTTGAATATTAAGTCTGCTTTAACAACTACGAATGAAGAACTAAAAAACAACTTGGCAAAATTTAATGAGATAAAGAGAGAGATAGACGAAGAAAAAAATAAGCTGGCTGATGCAGATGATAACAATTTAGAGCCGGAAGAAAAGGCTAGAATACAGGCGAAAATACAGGATTTAATGAAAGAAAAGGCAAACGTGTTAGCAGCGTTGTATATTAACAGAGAAAAAATAGCAACCCAAATAAGCAGAATCAGAGAAACTATAAACAAAATGATTTATGAAAATACTACGCTAGCAGAAAGAATAAGGACTCTGTTCAGAGAGCAGGGGATTACAATAGTTAGTATATTAACGGCCGTTGGGTTTGCTATCTCTACACTGGTTTATGCATTAACCGGCAGTGCGCCAACAGGGTCAGTAGCGCCTCCAACGCCTCAACCTGGTAAAAGTTGGATTAGGAAACAATTGCACCATCTGGCAAACTTATTAAAGAAGTTAGCTGCCAAAGCGCTTGGTGCACTGCCTGGCATAATAGGCGGTGTTGTTAGTTGGGTTTTGTCTACAATAGGCAAAGTGGTTGGTTATATGGCTGACCATCTGTGGACTTTGGGGGTGCTGGCTGCCGGTTTAATTTTTAGTAAAATAAAGTATGACCAGTCCAGTAAAAGTTAAAAACACAACAAGGGCCGTCTTTTCGCTAGTGTGTCTGTTGGGGTGAGGTACATAAACAGGCGGTGGACTGCTTTCTGGCTGTGGGCTGCTTATAACTGGTGGGGGGTCGCTTTCTGCAGGTTCTGGGCTGGATACTTTTTTCAAAATGGCTGGTGCGGGCCTTGTGTTTAAGCCTTGATTGTGTCCTAAGTTTTGATCGTCTCCGGCTATGAGAATTTCATTATTATAATTCTGTATCATGCCAATCTGCAGTCTAAGGTCAGAAGGCAGCATGTATAATCCATGACCCACAACAAAGTCAACCTTTGACCTTGCATGTGAAAGAACGTTTTGGTACCTTTGTATGCTGGAAGGCAAATCAACGGCAGAGTTAATAGCATCTTCTAAATTGGCTAGAAATTGTTTTCTGGCGTCAAAACCTGTAGATTGATCCACTATGCTAGACTTGGTCTGTGCTTGCGCTCCTAATAGACACCAAACGTACGTCCGTATGGTGTCATTAAGTCTTTGCACTCCTGGCATTGTTAGGCCTTCACTTTTATCTAAGATAAATGTTGCCCAAGCATTGGGGTGTTTTTTGTTCTATTGATCCCAATCTAACTTGGGAGTTTGACTTAAAAGAGGTGTGGCCGGGCCAGTAGTCAAAATTATATTCTCTACGCTGACCCCACAAATACAATGTGCCCAACCCGTGATTGCGGTCTAACTTTTGTCTAAAGTTATTTGAAGGGTTAATGTTAAATTCGTTGCAGATTCTTTCATATGCATTATTGTCCATTGGGCTGAGAAATGGATTAAACGCGTTGTCATTGGGGAGGCGTACTTGTAGTTCAGTTAGTATGCGTCTATACTGATAATAAACATGAAAGTTATATACTGACCTTACTAAGAGGTTGGGGTGGTTTAAATGGTTTGTATATGAAACACCGCAGCCAGTGGTTGAGCAGTAAACTGCAAAATTTAACTGATTCTGGTAAAAAGCCATGGGGTGAGTTGACCATGCTGATGGCACTCTATCACTCTTTATTGGAGGATTTAAATATCTAGTTAGTGGGTTTACAAGCCTGACTAGAAAGCCATATGATTCATCCACTGCGATGGTTAGGCTACTAAAGTCCAAAGATTTGGGCTCATAAACCCCCCCTACATCGTAAGTAGCACTTTCATTATATTTAAAAGGTTCCATTTTTAAATAGATTTTTTAAAAAAGGATTTAAAAAGGATGTTCCTTTATATAACCAAGCAAAACACAAGTGTGTTCTTAAAGTATCCAATTAACAATAGGCGCGGTAATAGTAGGGTTGCTCTTAGAAAAATTGGTTTTAAAGTTAAGTGGTTTAATATATCTGAAGAAGCTCAGAATAACTGGATTAATATTAGTAATGAAGAGGGCAATCAAATAACTCATGAAAAAATACCAGAAGGCTATTACAGCTTTTGTTCTTTAAAAGAAGTATTTATCGAATTAGGCATATTGCTAAAAATTAACGAAGCAAACCTCAGAATTACAATGCATTTTCCACTAGAAGAAAAAAGAGAATACACTTTTCCTAAAGGCCTTGCGCGAATCTTGGGTTTCCACAGTACTAGCAGATCTTATAAATTTAGTACAAGAGAAAACATCTATCAATTTGAAGGTAATGAACCATGTGATTTTCTCGTTAACCCGATGTTGTATGTCCATTTACGGGAGTTAAAAACAAGTACTAATTTATTTGATGGCAATCCATCTACAGTTCTAGGAGTACTGCCATCAATTAAGGCGGGGTTTTGCGATTATCAGTTAAGCACATTTGGTAAAGACAGCCGGTTTAAAGAATTAGTTGAGGGGTCTATAAATTCAGTGTGTGTAAAAATAACTAACCAAGATGGAAGGCCGGTTGTTTGCTCTGATTTGTTAGTGGTGCTTGAGATAGAAGATTAATCAGAAGAGAAGAGAGAATGTCAATATGTAGGCTCTATATTACCCATTTTTTTTTTTGTTTTGCACGTAAGCCCCCCCCCCCCCCCCCCCCCCCCCCCATTTTAAAATAACGATTACGTCAATTTTGGAGGTTTTTGCATGTTAATTTTGATTGTAAAAAAGGTGTCAATTTTGGCAAAAAGTAGTATGAGATGGACGAGATTTGTTTGTGAAAAGGGGGGTTTTCGTGCAAAATAAGATGTGGGGAGTAGAGTATAGATATTGACATTCTCTAAAAGAAAAATACAACTGCAGGCAAAAAAAGTAATACTGGTTTATTGCATTTTGGACACAAGCCCCAGCACTATCAATAAGGTGCGACAAGGCGGGAGATGCAGGAGAACAAGCCCCAGCACTATCCATAAGATTTTACAAGGCGGATATGCAGCACTATCAATAAGGTGCGACAAGGCGGAGATGTAGGAGAACAAGCCCAGCACTATCAATAAGGTGCGACAAGGCGGGAGATGCAGCACTATCAATAAGTGCGAGAAGGCGGGAGATGCAGGAGAACAACCCCAGCACTATCAATAAGGTGCGACAAGGCGGGAGATGCAGGAGAACAAGCCCCAGCACTATCAATAAGGTGCGACAAGGTGGGAGATGCAGCACTATCAATAAGGTGCAAGAAGGCGGGAGATGCAGGAGAAAAACCCCAGCACTATCAATAAGGTGCGACAAGACGGGAGATGCAGGAGAACAAGCCCCAGCACTATCAATAAGGTGCGACAAGGCGGGAGATGCAGGAGAACAACCCCAGCACTATCAATAAGGTGCGACAAGGTGGGAGATGCAGCACTATCAATAAGGTGCGACAAGGTGGGAGATGCAAGAGAACAACCCAGCACTATCAATAAGGTGCGAGAAGGCGGGAGATGAAAGAACAAGCCCCAGCACTATCAATAAGGTGCGACAAGGCGGGATGCAGGAGAACAACCCAGCACTATCAATAAGGTGCGACAAGGCGGGAGATGCAGGAGAACAACCCCAGCACTATCAATAAGGTGCGAGAAGGCGGGAGATGTAGGAGAACAAGCCCCAGCACTATCAATAAGGTGCGACAAGGCGGGAGATGCAGCACCATCAATAAAGTGCGACAAGGCGGGAGATGCAGGAGAACAAGCCCCAGCACTATCAATAAGGTGCGACAAGGCGGGAGATGCAGGAAAACAACTCCAGCACTATCAGTAAGGTGCGAGAAGGCGGGAGATGCAGGAGAACAACCCCAGCACTATCAATAAGGTGCGACAAGGCGGGAGATGCAGGAGAACAACCCCAGCACTATCAATAAGGTGCGACAAGGCGGGAGATGCAGGAGAACAACCCCAGCACTATCAATAAGGTGCGACAAGGCGGGAGATGCAGGGGAACAAGCCCCAGCACTATCGATGTTTTACAATGATGGAGATGCAGCACTATCAATAAGGTGCGACAAGGCGGGAGATGCAGCGAACGAGAAAGGAGGCTGGAGGAAGACTAAAGGGAAGGAGAAACATTTTCCCCTGAGAAAGATGGTGTAGGGTGGATGGAAGAGGGTGCTAGTGGAAAGAGGAGTGGAGAGGGAGAGGGGACACAAGATAGAAGATGGAATAAGACGTTTTTACCACTATTCGTATCATGTGGTCATTAAACAGAAAGACATGGGATGGAGGAGGAAGAGAAGAAGGAGAAGGGGGCTGTGTGGTATGGATTGGAAACGGGAGGAGGGACAGGGTCGTGGAAAGCAGGTGGGGGAGAAGGAGAAAAAAAATGGAGGAGGAGGCACACTTTAAAAAAAGCCACCAAAGAGATATGGCCTGACAAGTAGTCGGCAACTCTACTTCTGCCAGCTTACCTCCTTTTGAGCAATCAGCACACGCCGACGTTTACAAGGTGCTCGAGAGCATCAGCAATTTCCTGCATGGCTCTTGTGCAAGGCTCGTGAACATCCAGCGCTTCTGAGCGAGAGGGTGGAGGAGGGGGGGGGGGTGAAGCAAGACGAGGCAGGGCTGGAGGTTTTATCCCCCACCTTATGAATGAACGGCTTGGTTGGCTCAGTGGTAAAGCACAAAGTCTGCAGTAAGATGCTGTGATGGAGGCTTCATCCCCCACCTAATGAATGGACGGCCTGGTTGGCTCAGTGCTAAAGCACAAAGTCTGCAGTAAGATGTTGTGATGTTAGTGGCCAGAACACAAACTGGCATGCTCACTGCCCCTCTGAACGTGTTGTCGTTCTGGCGGTATTGGTGCAGTGTCAGACAGGTCCCCAAACCTCATTCATGGGATGGTTTAACCAGTCTGTCCTGTCTTTGGAGGATGTAGGCGTTAAGCCTAAATGGATACCATACAATCCGCAGTGGTGCTGATTGTATATCAAATGTAGGCAAATCTGTCAGCTGTGCCAAAGCATAACGGTCTGTTGCGTATTCGTCACTGACAATGCTAATTAATATTGTAATTTCATCTTTACAAAAAAGGGAAAAAATGAAGAAGAAGAAAATGTGGTCCTCGAGATAGCATTGTTAAACTATCGGCATGTTTTGTGTTTGGTTTGTCTGCCTTTGTTTTTTTCTTTCTTTTTTTTCACAGAGCCAGAGTGATTTTCATCTATTCAAAGTGCGTTGTTACTGCTTGACCTTTGCTGTAACCCTGAATTCAGACCTATGAATACTGAATGTGGTTTTCCCTGTAACCCTGAATTCAGACCTGTGAATACTGAATGTGGTTTTCCCTGTAACTCTGAATTCAGACCTGTGAATAATGAATGTGGTTTTCCCTGTAACCCTGAATTCAGACCTGCGAGTAATGAATGTGGTTTTCCCGGTAACCCTGAATTCAGACCTGTGAATACTGAATGTGGTTTTCCCTGTAACTCTGAATTCAGACCTGTGAATAATGAATGTGGTTTTCCCTGTAACCCTGAATTCAGACCTGTGAATAATGAATGTGGTTTTCCCTGTAACCCACCTGAATTTTTTTTCACGAATCCTGTGAATACTGAATGTGGTTTTCCCCTGTGACCCTGAATTCAGACCTGTGAATAATGAATGTGGTTTTCCCTGTAACCCTGAATTCAGACCTGTGAATAATGAATGTGGTTTTCCCTGTAACCCTGAATTCAAACCTGTGAATAATGAATGTGGTTTTCGGGAATTACCATCGAGTGGACTGATGAAGTAGTATGAGGGATCAAATTAATGAGCTCCCATGAGAGTGATCGAAGTACTCTTGTCATAATGGTCTCCCCTTCCCTCCCCCTTCTCTCTTCCCCACCCTCTTCGCCGACCCTTCGGTGGGGTGGTCTGGTAACGTCACACAGGGTAGTATTGTCTTCCACCTGAGTCTTTCAAAGATGGTGTGGACTTGATAAATCCTACATATTCTTTCAACTAATTAGTCTTCGAATAACACTGTAAAGCACTGGTGTGCAAACACATGTCAGCTGAGATAAGACTTTGAATCTCTCAGGGCCCCCAGCGAATACTGTCGACGTGTGTGCGCTGTGTGTTCATCAGTGGGGCGATGCCAGCATGTCCACGGACGTGAGTGTGCAAGCGTTGGTGTGTGAGTGTGTGTGTGAGAGAGTGAGTGAGTGGTGTGTGTGTGTGTGTGTTGTGTTGTGTGTGTGTGGTGTGTGTGTGTGTGTGTGTGTGTGTGTGTGTGTGTGTGTGTGTGTGTGTGTGTCATTCATTTAACGTCTTTCCACTAAACGTGATATTAGACGGAAAAAAAAGAAAAAAAAAATCGTGCCGAAAGAGTGAGATGGGGAAAGAAAGAGCGTATGTGCTTATGCTTATGCACGCACACGTATGTGTGCATGTGCGTGTGCTCGTGTGTGTGTATGCGAGTGTGTTTGAGTATGTTTGTGTGCATATGTGTGCTTATATGAGTGTTTATATGAATAATAATGGTACTTACAAAACACTTGAATTTTTCAAATAAGTTTGAAAGGGAAAAAAGCTAAAATTTTAACAAAACTAATTAACAACCATCTAGACACAGAAACTTAACCTTTCTCAGTCCTTGTTACTTTTGAGCTTTGTACATTATTCCATCTTCCCTCCCCACACATATCCCCCATCCCCGCCACACACACAAAAAGGAACCTATAAATACTTCCCCAATGGAGTGCGCTCTAAGCATACAAAAAACTCATATGTTAGAGCTGGTGACTCAAAGATGGCCTGTGCACTATTTTGCCTCAACACTGGAATTATTTTTTTCATGTCTTGACATGTAACAATATGATCACGTGTTATTTTCTTTTTACATAAACATACTATGTTTTTAACATATTTTGTTTTAAAAGCATCAAGTTTCCACCTATACATCAATGAAAGTATATCTTTATTTAAACTAAAATTATGTTGAATGATTTTAATATAAAAAATATCAAACAAATTTTGATTGTCATGTTCTATCATTCTATCTTTGAAAGTTTTCGAAATATATGTTTTAACTAAATTGCACTGCTCATGTACCGATAAGGGTAGTTTAAGACCTTCAGAACCACAGATATGTTTTGCTCCACGCTTAGCTGCGCTATCTACTTTATCGTTGTAATAAAAGGAACAGTGTGAAGGAATCCAACAAAAGGATAATTGGGTGCCTCCTTCAATAAGCATATGGATCAAACAGCTTATCTCAATAATCTTTTCAGGCCTAGTATGCAAATGAAAATCTTTTATCGCCTGAAGGACTGATTTTGAATCTACACAAAACAGAGCTTGAAATATTGTTTTGGGGAAATTTAAAAGGTAATTCAAAGCCATGAGTATTGCTGTTAATTCAGCTGTAAATATGGATATGTTACATCCAATCTAAAAAGATTTCTCCACCCTCAAGTCAGGGATTAAGAATCACAACCTGTTTGCTTACCAATACATGAACCATCTGTGTATATTTTTAACTGGTTAGTGTATTTCTCGTCCATATGACACTTAGTATAACTTGCTAGCATATTGATATTTTCATCTTTTTTGATGTTGGTGTGATCAATATCAAAATGGGCTTTTTTAAGCTCCCAGGGTGGAATAGGACAAAAACATGGTCTGGGAGAGAAATTTTCTTTTTCTAAAGAAACCACAGAATCTGAAATTATTTTTGATGTATAGGTTGCTATAGTTATTTGAGAAGTTATAGACTTTGCTCTTTTCGGAAAATCAAAATCTGATCTTATTTTGATTTCTGATTTAATGTGTGTTTTTCTAGCTGTACTTTTAATGACAAATTTACAACATGTTAAATTTCTATAATCATCTAGAGGAAGTACCTGAGCTTCATGATATGTACGTGACGATGATGCGTGCACAGGAAGTCCAAGGGCTAATTTCAACGCCTTACATTCAATACTTTGCAGTTTTTGTAATAGATATTTAGGCGCGTAAAGAATATTTCTTCGGCATAAGTTATTTTTGATCTCATAAAAGATTTACATAGAATAATCAATGTAGCTGGATCTTGACCCCACTTTTCTTTAGAAATAATTTTCAGAAAGTTTAATGTTTTTCTCGCCTTTGTTAATAAATATTCGATATGAAAGTTCCATGATAATTCAGATGTAAAATAAACTCCTAGAAATTTGATCTCTGTAACGTACTTAAGAGGAGTATCATCCAATGTGAAAACAGGCATACTTTCTGGGTTAGATCCACTGTTAAAAACAATCATATTTGTTTTTTCGGTTGACAGACTTAATCCATTTAGCTTCATATAATCCACCATCTTATTTAGTTCTCCTTGATAGGTCTTTTTTACGAATTTTATATCTCGCTGTGAAGTTTTCTTTTTTAACGTTACATCCATCCACAGTGTGTGTGTGTGTGTGTGTGTGGGGGGGGGGGGGGGGTATGTGTGAGAGGGAGGAGTTGTTGTTCTTAATGTTATGTGTGTGCATGTGTGTGTGTGTGTGCGCGCACGTGTGCGCGTGCACGTATATGTTGTATTTGATGGTCTTGTTCTTGTTCTTGATGCTAAGTCATCTTCTGAACATTCACGCCTGCAGTCACTACACACACACACACATACACACACACACACACACACACACACACACACACACACACACACACACACACACACACACGCACGCACGTGCATATATACACATGCGTGCATGTTCGCGACCACACCCACACACGTGCGCACACACACGCATACACATGAACGCACAAACGCATATACACATGCACATGCGTGCACGCCCACACACACACACACACACACACACACACACGCGCGCGCGCGCGCGCGCGCACACACACACACACACACACACGTGCGTGCACACATACACACACAAGCGCGCATACACGCATGCGCACACACACATGCGCACACGCACACACATGGGCTCGTGGCCACACATCCATACACACACATGTGTACCTTGACTACACACATATACAAAAAAAGAGACAACCAATGTTAGGTAGGCACTCAAGGTCTGACCAGCGCATTGGGTTAAAGCGTAGGTCAGACAACTGCTAAGTGGCAGGCACGAGACCCTCTTCTTCAATTCTCTCATCTTAGTTGTTAATTTATTTATTCATCAGCTGAAAATCATGCGTAGTGTGGTCTCAAATCTTGGCGGATGTAGTGTAGCGTGTATGGACTAGTCCGCACGTAGTGACGCCTCCTTGATGAAGCTGAAGCTGAAACAGTGGTGCTGAGGAGTGTCAGGGCTGGTAGAATGTGGAATTGTGCCCTGTGTGTATGTGTAAACAAGGGACATTCCATTAGTTTTTGCTAGATAAACATGAATATTACAATGACACTACTACCTGGAAATTGTTTGTTTACAGTCTTCGCCTTTCTTTTATTCTAACTAGTCACGTACAGTCTTGGACTGGTGCCAGCAATACTAACATCAGAACATCCTTCAGTATTGAAAATCACCTGTATGAAAACTAATGCTTATTGAATAGATACTGCATTGTTTCTAAACACGCTATAAATGCATCTATTATGGTGTTTTTTTTTTTATAGACAGCAATATGGATTTCTGTCTGTCTCTGTCTCTTTCTGTCTCCAACTGTCTGTCTGTTTGTCTGCATCCCCTCTCTCCTCTGTCTCTCCCCCCTCCAGCCCTCCCTCTCTTTTTCAATCCTTTTTCTCCCCCCCCCCCTCCAGTATCATTACCCCAGCTTCCCTCTCTCCTGTCCTCCCTCTCCCCCCATCTCCCTTTACCTCCCTCCCAACTCCCTGTTTTCTATATGACTCCTTTCCTCACACGCCCCCCTTTCTCTCTGTATCTCCCACCCTCCCTCCCTCCCTCTCTTACTCTCTCTCTCTCTTTCTCTCTCTCTCTCTCTCTCTCTCTCTCTCTCTCTCTCTCTCTCTCTCTCTCTCTCTCCAAGATTTCCAACGCCCAACACTATCTCTGCATGCTAACTGAATCGTTTGTTAATAAACTACTCTAGCTCCTGGCTGAATACTTTCCTCCAGCAATGGGATTCTGACACGATGGCGATGACGTAAAAACGGGTTAATCATCAGGAGAAAGAAAAGAAAGGAAGGAGAAAGAGCAGGCTAGCCCAGACTCTTCCTGTAGCCGAGACAGGAATATTAATGCTGATGCGGGCTTAGTGCTTCAAGCTGAAGAGAAAACTGTCCATCAGTCTTGTTGTCTCCCCTTCTTCTACACCCTTCATGCTGGTCCTCTGCTCCCTGGCGGCCCTCCAGGTGATATGAGCTCTGTGAAGGAGCTGAGACAACAGTGGCACACGTGTGGGTTCTCCATGTGTGTCATGCTGATGAGGAAACAAGGAAAAGAACACAGAGAGGGATGGTAAACAATCACACAGACAGACACTCATGGCATGCAAGTGTGCGCGCGTAAACACACACACACACACACACACACACACACACACACACACACACACACACACACACACTCATATGTCCACACACACACACACACACACACACACACACACACACACACACAAACACACACACACACATGCACACACACATATCAGCACACACATACACACATATACACATCCACACAAATACATATAATGAGAGAGAGAGAGAGAGAGAGAGAGAGAGAGAGAGAGAGAGAGAGAGAGAGAGAGAGAGAACTCGGAACTCGGAAAATTTTAATTGCAAAGGCCACGACCTATCTGTAATGAGGTCAAGAAACAAAAATGAAATCACACACACTGACACTAACATTTCTACTGATCACGATCATTTACAAAACTTGCTCACACCAACTGTATAATCGTAAAATGAGTATACCGAAAGATACATACAAAATCACACCCGTATGTAGCACTCGCCCAGACTCGCACAGCTCGCACATACAATTTCGCTCGCACTTACGATTGCGCGCGCGCAAACCACACACACACACACACACACACACACACACACACACACACACACATACACACACACACACACACACACACACACACACATACACACGCACACACACACACACACACACACATACACACACACAAGATGGCGGCCACGGTCAACAACTAGAGCAGAAGCTAGCTGAGTTTTTTGTAAAGTTTAAAAAAATGATGACCAGGATGACAAAAACAAGAAATGCAAGAGGTAAGCCATCAACTTTGCCAATAGAAAAAACTAACAGCAGTTTGCAAAATGTTCAGTCGACTGTAACAAGCCAATCGAATATTCGAAGCGGGGGTGACCGTTTAGTAACCCAAACAAAAATGTCCGGTACGCCTGCCGACAATAAAGGCCCCGCAGAAGACAGCCCGAAAAGAGAAGCGGGAAGTAACACGGACGATCTCAAAGCTGTCATAATGACTCTGAGCGAACGAATCTTGAGTCTAGAGAAAATAGTTGAAAAACAGACCAAAATAATTGAATCGAATCTCAAGATAACGAAAAGCGAAAGTGTCGCCATTCAGACCGAATCGACCGAAACATCCTTCGCAACGCCTCACCGCTCTTATGCAAAAGTTGCATCAACATCGCTGCCGGCAAAATCTCCTCCCCAACACAACAAGGGCGTGGATGAATTGTGCGAGCCGTACATTAGGCCAAGCAAAGAAAATAACCAAATGAAACAAAACCACAAAGAACAAAAACTGAATTGTGACGTAAAGAATCAAAGCAACGTCAAACAAGGTTCTGCGAAATTGCGTAACACATCTGTGGAACAAAAGATAGAAAACTCCAAGTCTCCACACAAACAAAACGTCAAAGAAAAGCAGTCTGGCACAACAAAGAAAAACGTATCCCATTCTGTTTCTACATCTGGTGGCGACTTGCCACGTGTCCTCCTGATACATGACAGTATCATGAAGAAGGTTGATGCACGGAGACTTGGCCTGTCATACGGTCTGCAGGTGGCAAAGAGAAAAGCGTATCAGATTGAGCATTGCACACGCGCTCTGAACGAGGCAAAAGTATCTCTGAATCCTGAACCCGAATGTGTAGTTCTGCATGTAGGAGTGAACGATTTGAAGGGGAAAGATCCGGAGAAATGCAGCACGGAAATGCAGAAATGCGTCAAGGAGGCCAAAGGTCAATTTCCCAAAGCCAAAATCGTAGTAAGTCAAGTGGCTCCTGTCAAAAATAAAACACTAGACATTAAGAAAGATCTGTTCAACGCAATGACAAGACAGAAACTACAGACAGAAAACGACATTACTTTCGTCTCCTTTAACGAGTTGAGGATGGAAGACAGAAGAGTACTGACAGCTGACGACGTTCACCCCACGACCAGAGGAGCGAGCACCATCGCGAGGACCCTGGGCAAACACCTGCATGGAATGTTTTGGGAAAAGCCACGGAGGAGACCCGCAGCCTTTCGTTACAGTTGCCAAGGTTTTCACCCTCCGCCTTTTCCACGTCCTTGGTTCTACGAAACTGGTCGTACTTTGACTCTCAGCTGTTTACAGTCAATCATCAAGATTTTCTGTTTTCATCTATAGTCATCTCTAAGATAGTTAATGTCTAAATGATATCAATTATTGTGATATATAAATGAAAGCACATAAAAAGCCAAACATTACATTTCTACAGTGGAATTGTCGTTCTATAACGAAAAATCTATCATACTTAAATCAATATCTAGTAGCAAATAAGTTTCATGTTTTATTACTACAATCTTTAAATGTGAGCTGTGATAAATTACCATATCTACCTGGATTTTACCACCCTCCGGTTTACGAACAATGTGGAGACAGAGTGCAAACAGCCATTTATGTGCGTGAAGACCTGGACTTTTGTGAAAGAACTCCACCAGTGTATAATATTTCCTCTGTGTCATGCTGTGCAGCTATGGTTAAGTTCACTTCATCCTTGATTCTTAATGTTGCTTCAATTTATCTTCCAAAAGGTCCTGATAATAAGAACACTGAATGCTTGAAAGGGTTCCAAGATCAAACGGATAAGTGGGTTATTGGGGGTGATTTTAATGCACATGCTCCTTTCTGGGATAAGAGTTGTTCCTATATTTCTAATAATCGTTTGTTAGATAACATAGCGGATTCTATTCTTTACATACTGAATAATGGAAACATAACTCGTATTCCAGATATATCTACCCATAATCCCTCAGCCATTGATTTAACTTTTGTATCTCCATCATTGGTAGTCAACGCAGTGTGGGAAACGGGAGATGACTCTTTAGGATCAGATCATATTCCAGTCATAATATCTTTAAATAACATAGCAGAAGAAGAAGAAAACACAGAATATGTTATTCCAAAGTATAATTAGAAGTGTGCAGATTGGTCACTGTTCAAAGACATCCTTAAAAACATAGATTTAGATTATTCTACTGAAGAAAATATAGACAATCAGTATGATAAATTCTGCAGATTTATCCTAACAGCAGCAGATAAATCGATCCCAAAAATAAAAAACAAAAAATCTAAAAAACACAATGGAAATGTGTGGTGGAACAAGGAATGTGAACGCGCAAATAACAAGAAAAAAGAAAGATTTAAGATATATTGTAAAAAAAGATCAGCAAGTAATCATGAAAAAATGAAAAAGACGGGTAAAGAAAGTGATGATGCAATAGAATATGCAAAATTGAAACATTGGGATGGTTTCTGTAACTCTGAAGTAAAACATTGTAAGGATATGGGGAAAGTATGGGAAGAACTGAAAGCTATGAAAAATGGATTGACATCACCACAGTATCCCATAAAAATAGATAACAACAATCTGCCCACTACTAAAGAGAAAACAGAAGTTTTTGTAAACTTATTCGCTGAAGTCAGCCGTCCTGAGGGTCTAACGAACACTGACCGAACTTACAGAGAAAAAGAAGAAAGTAATATAACATATGATGATCCACCACCTGATAATAGCATAAACATTAATGCTCCTATAACTGTATATGAAGTAAAAGAAGCCATTAGAGCCATTCCAATACGGAAATCATCAGTTGGTTTAGATGCAATATCTAATCAGATGCTAAAGAATTTACCTGAAAATCTTGTAGTTTTTCTTCATGCTTTGCTAAGTACTTGCTGGAATAGTAGCGACATGCCCAAAATATGGAAACAGACAATTGTTGTACCAGTTCATAAACAAGGAAAGTCTTCTAGTGATCCTAAAAATTACAGACCTATAGCATTAACATCACACGTCTGTAAACTATCAGAAAGAATTGTTTTGAATAGACTAGCATATTACTGTGAAAAAAATGACATCATTCCTATTAATCAAGCTGGCTTTCGTAAAGGGAGATCTACTACAGAAATATTAGTGAAATTATCAACAAATATAAAGAAACAATTTGCAAGTCGTAAATGTGTCCTGGCTACATTTTTTGACATAACCAAGGCTTACGATCAAGTGTGGCATTCACAGCTATTAAACAAACTTAAAAATATTGGACTATCAGGAAATGTATACAATTATGTTAAATGCTTTCTGAAAGATAGGGTAATACAAACAAGAGTAGGAAAATCATATTCCACCAGTAGAACTCTGTCAATGGGAATCCCACAAGGGTCAGTGTTAGCTCCGCTTCTTTTCTCATTGCTATTGTATGATTTGCCAAATAAGTTATCTAAAAAGGTAGTTCTCGTTCAATATGCAGACGACATTTGCATGTGGACGGAAGTAACTCTTAAAAAGAAAACTCCACAGCGTGATATAAGTTTCATCAGAAAGATCTATCAAGACGAACTAAATAGGATGTCGGAATACATGAAGTTAAATGGATTGAACTTATCTGTTGAAAAAACAAATATAATTCTTTTCAATAGTGGCAATAATCCAGAAAAACTGCCTGTTTTTACATTGGGCGAAACACCTCTTAAATACGTGACAGAAGTTAAATTCCTAGGAGTCCATTTCACATCTAAACTATCATGGAACGCTCATATTGAATACTTATTAACAAAGGCGAGGAAAATATTAAATTTCCTTAAAATTATTTCTAAAGAAAAATGGGGACAGAATTCATCTACATTGATAACTCTATGTAAATCTTTAATGAGGTCGAAAATAACATATGCCCAAGAAGTAATCTTTAGCGCTCCCAAATACTTATTGAAAAAGCTTGAAAGTATTGAATGCAAGGCATTGAAATTAGCACTTGGCCTTCCGGTGCATGCATCATCTTCTCGTACGTATTATGAAGCGCAGATGCTTCCCTTAGATGAATACAGAGAGTTAGCATGTTGTAAACTTGTTATCAAGAGTACAACTAATAAAACGCACATTAGATCTGAAATAAAAATGAGGTCAGATATTGATTTTCCTAAAAGAGCAAAATCTATAGCTTCTCAAAAAACACTGGCAACGTACACGTCAAAAAGTATTACTGATTCTGGAGTTTCAATCGATAACGATGCTCTATCCATTAGACCGTTATTTTCTCCTATACCACCATGGGAGCTTAATAAAGCACATTTTGATATTGAACATACTAATATGAAAAAAGATGAAAACATAAACATGTTAGCAAGCTGTATCAAATGCCATATTGAAAAGAACTATTCAAATTATTTGAAAATATACACAGACGGTTCGTGCATTGATAAACAAACAGGTTGTGCATTCTTAATACCAGACTTAAGAGTAGAGAAATCATTTTATATCGGAATTAACAAATCGATATTTACAGCAGAATTAACAGCGATACTCCTGGCTTTAAATTATCTTTTAAACTTTCCAAAAACAATATTTCAAATTCTGTTCTGTGTTGATTCTAAATCAGCTCTTCAGGCATTAAAAGTTTCTCAATTGCACACAAGACCTGAAATGGTCATAGAGATAATTTGTATGATACACATGTTGATTGCAAGAGGAACCCATGTAGTTTTTTGTTGGATTCCTTCACATTGTTCTTTTCATTATAATGAAAAAGTAGACAGGGCAGCTAAACGTGGAGCCAAAAATAGTTTTGGTTCAGAACTGTTTGATTTCCCCTTATCAGTACATGAACAGTGTAACTTAGTTAAGTCGCATATCTGGAAAGCTTTCGAATATAGTATGGTAGATCACGTTTATAAAGAACAGTTTGATATTAAAAGAATCAAAGAGAATTTTAATCTTAATAGAAAATTACTCTCATTAATGCACAGGTGGAAACTTAATGCATTTAAAACAAAATATGTAAAAAACGTAGTTTGCGTATGTGGAAACAAAATTACTCCAATTCATATTGTTTCATGCAATGATATGAAAAAAATCATTCCAGTATTGAAGCAAAATACTGTGCAGGCCATTTTTCAGTCACCAGCTTTAACGTACGAATTCTTTGTACACTTAGAGCGCACCCCTATTGGAAAATACTTATAATATTTTTATTAACTTTATTTGCGGGGGATAAGAAAGGAAGGGGGGGTGGGGTGGATAAAATGGGGGGGGGGGGGGGGGAAGCAAAGGATTTTGTTTGTTTATTTTTTTTCCTTTTTTTCCCCTTTTTTCTTTAGTACTGTCATCCGTTTTGACTTTAATTGATAAGTTAGTTGTTGTTATAAGTATTTTGTTTCATGTTAATCTTCACTTATGACTTGTGTAAAGATATTCACACACTTACACATCCACAACTCTCTCACTCACACACACAGGCACACATACTCACACACACACGCACACACACACACACACGCACACGCGCGCGCGCACACACTCACACGCACACACACATTCGCGTGCACGTGCACCCATACATATACACATACACACATTATGTGCACGCTCGCAATTACTTCCGTACACATTCACTTTTTTTTTTTTTTGTCTAATATCACGAATAGTGGATAGACGTTAAATGAAGGACACACACACACATACACACACATATACACATTTTTTCATCATGATCCCTAAGAATACACAAGACGTATCGACCACGAAACAAGGTAAAACAGATAAATTTATGAAAACATATGGTACTCCAAATGTTCTCTCCCCAGTAACAATTCTTCTCTTTTCTTCAAGGCATAGAAGATATACATCGCAACAGAGCGAATTGCGTCCCTTTTCTCGTTTTGCAGCAAAAACTTCAACAATGGTCCGTGTACATTTGTTACAGAGAGAGACACACAAGCACCACCACAATCAATAAAGTGCAACAAGGCGGGAGATATGACAGTGGGGGCTGGAGGAAGACCAGAGGGAGGAGAGACCTTTCCACTTGCGGAGGATGGTGTAGGTGTGGGCTGGAGATTGTGCCAGTGGAAGTGGGAAGGGGAGTGGTGAGGGAGATAGGACACAAGATAGAAGATGGAATATGATATTTTCTCCCCTATTCTTATCATGATTTCATTCAACAAAAGAGATGAATGTGAAGGAGAAGGAGGAGAAGAAGAAGGAATGGATTGTGTTCGTTCTTCTGTTTAACGTCTGTTCACTTTGAGTGATATTAGACGTGAATGAATGAAGAGAATGACTGAAGGAATTAATGATTAAGTGAATAATCCTGTATGTTATATAAGCGTGTATGTATGCCTTTGTATGTGAGTATATACGTGTATGTATCTGTATATGTATCTAAAGAAGAAAAAAAACAACCAACCCCCCCCCCCCCACCCCCAACCCCCCAAAAAACAAGGAATCTTAAATACAACAATTAATGGGTAAAATGAACAGAAGATATAGATCTAACATATAGCAATAAAACAAAAATCCTTCACTATCTAAACTTTAGAGTGAAGGAGTAAAATGCAGGCCATCATCATATAATGCACTATGAACTAACACAAAATAATCTAAAGAAAAACCCCAATCGGACTATGAAATAAGTGTTCAGCAATGCTCATGAACACCGAGTGTTCCTGGGCAGGAGGGTGGGGGGTGGGGGTGGGATGAAGCAAGACAAGGCGTGGTTGGTGGCTTCATCCCCCACCTAATGAATGAACAGCCTGGTTGGCTTTGTTGTAAAGCACAAAGTCTGCAGTCAGACGTTGTGACTTCGAATTCTACTAGCATCCAAAACACAAACTGTCATGTTTACTAACCATCTGAATACCTTGGTGGTATCGGTGCTGTGCTAGACAGGTCCCTAGAAACCTCACAATTCTAGAATTATTATCCCAGTCAGTCATATGATCTCTAGCGGATGTGAACGTTAAACCTGAATGTGAACCAAACAACAGAGGGGGGCTGAGGAGTGTTAGGTTCAGTAGAATAGGGAATACATACCTCTGAATGTAAACCATGCAAACAGAGGAGAGGGGGGTGGGGATGGGGGTGGGGGTGGGGGTTCCAGCCAGTTCAAAATGTATGGTCTTAACGTTAAGACGTGATTTTATGTTCAAAGTTCCTGCAAACATGTCCCTATCACGTTTTGATGCATTTGTTCACATTACAACAAGCCGTTAAATTCTGTTATCAACATTTAACTATCTGTACACATAAATTACTTTAAATTCTGTTGTATTTTCGATCATTGGTTATGAAAACCCTGCAGTTTGTAAAATCACCCATACAAAAACTAAAACGTACGGAATAGATATTACATTGCTGCTAAATACATTCAAATGCGTGTAAGATGGTATTTTTTAATACTGTCTTTGTCCCTTTCTCTGTCGCCTTCTTTCTGTCTGTCTGTCTGCCTCTCCCTCCACCCCTCCATTCCCATCGCTATTCTTTATCATTCCTTTTTCTCCCCCTCCAATATCTTTCTCCCTACTTCCCTCCACCCTCCGTCCCCTCTCTTTCTCCACTCCCCCCCTCACCCCGCCCCCATCAACTCACTTTCTCCATCACATCCTTCTTAATCCCCCCTCTCTCTCTCTCTCTCTCTCTCTCTCTCTCTCTCTCTCTCTCTCTCCCTCCCTCCCTCTCTCTCTCTCACACCAAGATTTCCCAAGCCCAACACTATCTCCGCATACTAACTGAACCGTTTGTTAATCAACCGCATGAGCTCCTGGCTGTATATTTTCTTCCAACAATGGGAATCTCACACAATGATGACAGCGTTAAAAAGAGGTTAATAATGAGATGAAACAAAGAAAGGAGAAGAAAGGCAGAAAGCTTGCCCAGACTCTTTCTGTAGATGAGACTGGAATATTAATGGCGCTTCAGGCTTAGTGCTTCATGTTGATGGGAAAACTGTCCGTCAGCCTTTTTTGTCTCCTCTTCTTCCACATCTTGTGTTCCTCCTTCATGCTGGTCCTCCGCTCCCTGGCGGCACTTCAGGTGATATGAGCTCTGTGAAGGAGCTGAGACAACAGTGGCACACCTGTGGGTTCTCCATGTGTGTCATGCTGATGAGGAAACAAGGAAAAGAACAAAACAGGAGAGACGGTCAATAAACACACACACACACACACACACACACACACACACACACACACACACACACACACACACACACACACACATTCGAGTACGTACGCACACATGCAAGCATAGACACACAAACACAGAGACACACAGGCAGACAGACAGACAGACAGACAGACAGACAGACACACTCATATACACTCACATACAGACACACACACACACACACACACACACACACACACGCACACACACACACACACACACACACACACACACACACTCACACTCACACACACACACACAAACACACACATACACACGTACACTCGCACACACACACACACACACACACACACACACACACACACACACACACACACACACACACACACACACACACTCACTAGCACACGAGTGTGCACACTTACACATATTTTCATAGACACATGCAAACACACTCATACAAGGAGAGAGAGAGAGAGAGAGAGGAGAGAGAGAGAGAGAGAGAGAGAGAGAGAGAGAGAGAGAGAGAAACGGCCAGAAAAGTTAAAGACATACAAATTGCGGGAAAAAAAGATAATACCGGTTTTCTGCATTTTAGACGCAAGTCCCACCACAATCAATATGATGCAACAAGGCATGAGATGTGAGAGTGAACGAGACAGGGGGCTCGAGGAAGACTATGATGCAACAAGGCGGGAGATGTGAGAGTGAACGAGAAAGGGGGCTCGAGGAAGACTATGATGCAACAAGGCGGGAGATGTGAGAGTGAACGAGAAAGGGGGCTCGAGGAAGACTATGATGCAACAAGGCGGGAGATGTGAGAGTGAACGAGAAAGGGGGCTCGAGGAAGACTATGATGCAACAAGGCGGGAGATGTGAGAGTGAACGAGAAAGGGGGCTCGAGGAAGACTATGATGCAACAAGGCGGGAGATGTGAGAGTGAACGAGAAAGGGGGCTCGAGGAAGACTGGAGGGAAGGAGAAACTTTTCCTCCTGGGGAGGATGGTGTAGGGCTGGATGAGAGAAGGTGCCTGTGAAAGTGGAAAGTGGAGTGGAGAAGGAGAAGGGTCACAAGAGAGTAGATGGAATAAGACGTTTCCTCCCCTATTCTTATCAAGCATTCATGGATGAGGAAGAGAAGAAGGTGGAAGGGGTGGTGTGGTGTGGGTGGGATTTGGGGGAGGGGGTGGTGCACGAAAGGAGCAGGGAAAGCAGGTGAGGGAGAAGGAGAAAAGGGGGTGAGGCACACGTGGAAAAAGCCACCAGAAGAGATATGGCCTGACAAGTAGCCGACAACTCTACTTCTGCCAGCTTACCTCCCTTTTAGCAATCAGCACACGCCGACGTTTACAAGGTGCTCGAGAGCGTCAGCAATTTCCTGCATGGCTCTTGTGCAACGCTGTCGTGAACACCCAGCGCTTCTGAGCGATTGGATGGGGGTGGAGGTGGGGGTGGGGGGTGGGGGGTGGGGGTGGAGGATGAAAAAAGACGAGGCAGGGCTGGAGGCTTCATCCCCCACCTAGTGAATGACCGGCCTGGTTGGCTCAGTGCTAAAGCACAAAGTCTGCAGCAAGATGCTTTGATGCTGGTGGCCAGAACACAAACTGGCATGCTCACTGCCCCTCTGAACGTGTTGTCGTCCTGGTGGTATTGGTGCAGTGTTAGACAGGTCCCCAAACCTCATTCATGGGATGGTTTAACCAGTCTGTCCTGTCTTTGGAGGATGTAGGCGTTAAGCCTAAATGGATACCAGACAATCCGCAGTCGTGCTGAGGAGTGTCAGGGCTGGTAGAATGTGGAATTGTGCCCTGTGTGTATGTGTAAACAAGGGACATTCCATTAGTTTTTGCTAGATAAACATGAATATTACAATGACACTACTACCTGGAAATTGTTTGTTTACAGTCTTCGCCTTTCTTTTATTCTAACTAGTCACGTACAGTCTTGGACTGGTGCCAGCAATACTAACATCAGAACATCCTTCAGTGTTGAAAATCACCTGTATGAAAACTAATGCTTATTGAATAGATACTGCATTGTTTCTAAACACATTGTAAATGCATCTATTATGGTGTTTGTTTTTTACAGACAGCAATATGGATTTCTGTCTGTCTTTGTCTCTTTCTGTCTCCAACTGTCTGTCTGTTTGTCTGCATCCCCTCTCTCCTCTGTCTCTCCATCCCTCCCGCCCTCCCTGTCTTTCTCGTTCCTTTTTATCCCCCCTCCAGTATCATTTCCCCAGCTTCCCTCTCTCCTTTCCCCCCCTCTCTCCCCCCTCCCCCCCTCCCATCTCCCTGCTTTCACTATCACACCCTTCCTCACACGCCCCAACAATTCTCTCTCTCTCTCTCTCTCTCTCTCTCTCTCTCTCTCTCTCTCTCTCTCTCTCTCTCTCTCTTCTCCAAGATTTCCAGTGCCCAACACTATCTCCGCATGCTAACTGAATTGTTTGTTAATAAACCTCATTAAATCCTGGCTGTGTATTTTCCTCCAACAATGAGAATATCACACGATGATGACAAGGCAAAAGAAGTTAATAATGAGAGGCAAAAATGAAAGAGACAGAAACAGCAAGCTTGCCCAGACACTCTCTGTAGAGGCGATAGCGGAATATAATGGCACTGTGGGCAGACTCTCTGTAGAGGCGATAGCGGAATGTTAATGGCACTGCAGGCAGACTCTCTCTGTAGAGGTGATAGCGGAATGTTAATGGCACTGCGGGCAGACTCTCTCCGTAGAGGCGATAGCGGAATGTTAATGGCACTGCGGGCAGACTCTCTCCGTAGAGGCGATAGCGGAATGTTAATGGCACTGCGGGCAGACTCTCTCCGTAGAGGCGATAGCGGAATGTTAATGGCACTGCGGGCAGACTCTCTCCGTAGAGGCGATAGCGGAATGTTAATGGAACTGTGGGCAGACTCACTCTGTAGAGGCGATAGCGGAATGTTAATGGCACTGCGGGCAGACTCTCTCTGTAGAGGCGATAGCGGAATGTTAATGGCACTGCGGGCAGACTCTCTCTGTAGAGGCGATAGCGGAATGTTAATGGCACTGCGGGCAGACTCTCTCTGTAGAGGCGATAGCGGAATGTTAATGGCACTGCGGGCAGACTCTCTCTGTAGAGGCGATAGCGGAATGTTAATGGCACTGCGGGCAGACTCTCTCCGTAGAGGCGATAGCGGAATGTTAATGGCACTGCGGGCATAGTGCTTCACGTTGATGGGAAAAGTGTCCGTCAGTTTTTTTTTCTCCTCTTCTTTTACAGCCTGCG